>CM059256.1:16608840-16728840 GCA_030347555.1 Lablab purpureus
ACCTTTGCATTTTGAGATGCTGTGCTACTTAAGTTATGTGCTTTATTTGTGGCTGTAATATACAAAACATTTCTTCTCCATTTTTATCTTATTTATGTTCCACTTAAACTTTAGTAAAGCCACAATCGACATAGAGCATGATGTTGTTAAGGGCCAATATAATTATTAGAGTGCTGATAAAATAATAAAAAAAAGTTGTGAAAAGTTTTCCAACTATGTGGCTTTCCTTAAGGCAGCAGACAAATTATAATACGATACATGTCATTAAGTCATCAATCAGATAACATAAAGTCATTCAGAGGGAATCTAATTTTGCACCCACTGCCTTTTGTTTGAATTAGGTAAGGGAATATCTGCTGCCTTTAGACAAAGTTAAGCAAGAAAAGGTGGGAGTAATGATGACCCTGGACGTGGAGAATCAGTAGCAATGACGTGATCAAGAGGATCATTACGGTCAAAGGGATGGATTAAAATGCATATATATCTCAGGCCCAGTTCTGCTTAATTGGGACAAATACTGAGTTGGGTTATGTACTTTGGAGGACCAGCAATGTTGAGACTAATGATGAATGGTGTCTCCCCCCATATTGCCTTAATAATTTCACCTTCTCAATCATAACCTTTTTATAGTCTTCTCGTCCATTTCTATCGATGAGTCGACAAAATCTGGCCAAAAGGATATCAAAATGAAAATGAAAATTCAGGAGTTCTTTACTTGGAGAATGTTAACATGTAACTATTTAAAGTTTAAACTTGCGGATAATATTTAAACCCTCAATTTTACTTGCTACAACCCCTTCTATTGTATTGTCCATGCATGAAAAATGATGATAAAAGGCTTGAAATTTGACTTGAGAGAACAAAATTAAAAGGACTATGAAACTATGAACTATGCATCTGTCCAAGCAGCAAAAACTGGCATCTGAGGCATAGAAAGGGCAGGCCTCAGATGGGGTGAAGGATCCCAAGAATTCACGTTATTTGGATTGGTAGACAATAATTTTGACGCAGTTGAAGGCATTCCAGAGAGCATTGGCAAGCTTGTCCTATCAGGGCTACCTTCTCTTGAGCTATTCAAACTTGTGGCCAATGAAGAAGGATTTGACGCATGCGTTCTCACCTTACTTGATTCAACTACTTCTTGATGAAACATTTTGTCCAAAGCCACCGAGAAGGATTGGTTAGTTCTGTCACTCTCAATTCTAGGTGGATTCTGGTCAAGTTGTTGAGAAGATTGATAGAGAACCATCTTCCACTGATCATTTTGACTTTCACAGCTCTTTTGCATTAGAATAGCTTCTTGAGTGTCATCATACGCAGAGGACTTATGATTATGATCAATATACTGAGTTCCACTGTCTGTCTCTCGGTTGCGCCTTGCTAGCTCACTGCTAAGAAGGTTGCTGCTTGCCATGATTTTCTCCACATCATATCTTGTTATGTCAAAGTTGGTTACAGCATTGACTCCTCGGAATTTTATAGCAGCAATGTCATAAGCTTCAGCTGCTTCCTCTTGTGTACCTAGAGTTTGATTTCAACAAGACTAATGATTAGCTTTTTGTGCCAACATCAGATATTTTTTTTCTCTTCAACCTAATACAATGGATCTTTTTTCTTGGGGGGCAGACACTTTGGAAAGTACTATTTGGTAAAAAACTTGAGTTCAGTGTTCTCTATGCTACAGACATTGGATAAGGTTTTATAAGTGAACAATTGGGATTTAAAGTTATTATTGTCTACCAGTCTGAACAACTGCATTAATAAAAGCTGTCTCTCCGGGACTAACAGTCCTCTACAATATTTATTAAAGTGACTCATGATCAGCTTTATCGTGGCTGAAAAGATGAGCATCCTTAGAGAACATCAAAGATTAGGTTTTCAAAGTCATAAAGCGCTCTCTCTGTCGCTTCCTACCATGGGAAACATGGTAATTGGTACATGAACACGTTGGTATAGGCAAATAAAGTAAAAGAAAAAAAGTACATTAATTCAGAGGAAAAAAAGATTTATCCAGATAGAATGAAAGAACTTACTGAAGGTTCCAAGATATAGATCTTTGTTTCCAGCCACTCTACCAATTCGTGCTTGCCACCTTCCATGTTGGTGGTGTCTGCTACCAAGTGAACCATGTTTGAAAAACTTCAGATATTTCAATTGCAGATATATAAAATTGTATATTAGTAATTAAATTGTAATTATATGTACTATAAGTAATTGTTAGCTAGGAGACCTTGTTACTCCTCTGTACATGGAAGCCCCTCTTGAGAATCCGCTGCTTTTTCTGAATTGACAAAGTTGATAGATGGTATGAATAAGTAAAATAGTTGTTGACTATTTGCTTTTCAGATGATAAATAGCAACAAGATTTTACCTTCTTAAATGAGCAACATACTCCTGTCTCGTCATGTTCTTCATTTCCTCAAGTTCATTTTGATAATTTTCCAACTGTCAGAAGAGAATGTAAAAGAATAAAAGATGTCGTAAGATTATAACTTTATTCAGTTTATGAACTAGAGCACACAACTTGAGTGGAAACATGAAAGAGAAAGGAGAAATAAATTATTATTTATTACAGGGAAGTTTATGTGAGTGGAGGGTCCCCAATACTTGAGTGCGGCCAGATCATAAGCTCTCGCAGCTTTTTCTTCCATATCATAACCCCCTAAAATCAAAAGTTTGGAATGACTTGAATAAACATCAGTTTTCCTCTTTTGTTAACGTCATAAGCAAAATATTAAATGATATCTATCTTTAACTGTCTGGTGAATCTAAGGTCTGGGAATTTCAAAACTTTAAAAAAAATGTTAAGTTTTTCAGAATCCTTACCTAGATAAACTGAGAGTCATCGTTATTTGAGTGGCATTCCCCGGGAAGCAAAGATATAAACCAATAAAGAATAGTGAGTGATATCTAAAAAATTGCAGATCTTTGCTTCAAAGAACAATGGAGCTCAATAGATGGAGATGTTTGACCCAAAAAAAATGCACAAGAAAAAACCAAAAGAAAAAAGTGACGGGGGAATATAGCCCCTTTCTTACCTTGTCTTCCTTTCCTGCTTTGGCCCTCTTTCTTGCAGCTGTTGTCCCATAGATGAGCTTCATACCTACCAGTCCACCTATGCCTGATACACATACACACTTTAGAAATAAAGAGAAATCATAAAACAAAAAACACAAAAAGGGAGATGCTCTGTTAAATGTGTTGAGGATGCTCATTACACATAATATTGAACAAATCAAGTGAACAAACAACTGACCTATATTCTAGTTCAAAAATCATTAACATATTAGAGAGATGTTGGCAGAACAGAACTAACCTTGTTACACCTCTATATTGGGATGTTCTTTGTCCGAAGGTGTCAATGGACTTCCTATGAATTATTTGCTTCTGGTCAACCTTTTCAGGTCCCCTTTTCTTTGTATCCATGGCAACAGAATCAATGACAGCAGGTGATGTGCGGTGCGAACTAGTCACACAACTGGATTGTGAGCTAGGACTCATGGACAAGCTTAAAGACTGCAAATCCCCACAAGCCATTGATCCAATGGACCCTGATTCACCTCTATTTTCCTCCACAGGAACAATCATCTTTGACTCCTGTGCATGGCTAGTTTGGAAGTTCCTTACTCCCCAACTCTTAAGACCAGAAGCAGGAACTCCATCATCACCCATGTTTGGAACCTGAAGATTGCTGTCTGAAGTTTGACTTTGTTTCGACCCCTCTAACATCATATCATGGTTTCTAAAGGTAGAGTAATATGATAAGTGTTGGGCTTGAAGCTCTTGCTGATGTTGTTGAGTGCTAATGTGTTGGACATGGTTTTGGTAAGTTTGGTTATTTGGGTCACGGCGTGAGGATTGGTTGTAAAACACACTGTCTAAGCTCAGAGGCATTGTTTCTGTGACACTACATTCATAGTGAGGGGTCCCCATCGCTTCCCCACCTAAGAAATTCTCCAGTTTTGGAGTTGATGTAGTAGCCATTGCTTCACAAAAATAGATAAAAACACAGTGGTCAAGTGAGGCAACAATAAGTATAGTGCACACTAAAAAACAAGTCTCCCGAAACAAGAGAATATAGAAAAACTTTTGGACTAACCTTGTGTTTGTGACCTGCTGAGAGCTTCCATTCCATATAGAGAGCCATCAGATTTGAGGGGCATGGTAGGCAAAGCTGAATACAATCCAACATTTTCAGCTTCAAGTCCATAGTAGAAGCCGTAGTTATTAAGAGGTGCAGTGTGGTAAAAGCTTGTAGGAACCACTTCAGCAGCAGAGGAAGATTGAGGGTGTGAAGCAACACCTACGTTCATTTGAGGAGAGAGTGAGAAACCCAACCAGTTATTTTGATTATTAAGGTCAACAGAGTCGTCATTTTCTATGCTCTTCATTTTCTCTCAACAAACACTCACTCGCTCCTTCACCAAACAAGAGAAATATATCTATAAATATTCAATGGGAAACCATATCCACTGTCTTGCCTCCCCACCCCACCAATTAGACCAATTTCTTTTCCTTCAGGTTTTTGTAAATAATTTTTTTTGTCTCGGTTGAAAAACTGACTGGGCCAAATCTAACCAACAATGTAAACAAATCTATGCAGATCCTGCAGGCAACTGCATCATCTATAAGCTGTTTCTCTCTCTCTTTCTATGTGAGTGTCTTGGCGTGTATGTATATAAGGGTGTCTGGGTGGACACATTTCAAAAGGGACCAAAGCAAGTTCCTTTAAACTAAACAAAAAGAATGTGTTCCAGCAAGCAATGCTAGGCATCCTTCCCGCATTCCATGGGGATCCGTGTATGAGAAAGACCTTCGCTTTTGCTTTATTCTACGCTCCCTCCTTTCCTTTTCTCTTTTATGTAACACTCCTTAGTCCATAGACCTTAGTCACTCTTACATTAAAGTAATAATACCAATTAGTTATTATTATTATCTAAAAAAGACCCTTGTGCTGCATCCAACAACAGCAAACACAGAGGCCACATTTTTGCACAATGGATGCAAATGCAACTTCAAACACTCAAACAAACTCCATCTCAAATTTATTGGTCACGCTCACAGACTACGAACAGGGTGCACATTAGAAATATATATTTTATGTTGTATGTATGCAAATAAAGGTTCATTTAATGTGATGGGGTTTGCTATTTGGGTTGGTTGGTTTCTTTTGGTGTGTGAGTTGCTGAGAAGCTTGAATGGATTTCACGGGCCGTGGACAACGTGTCCCTCCTTCCAGTCACTTCAAAACAGTTTGCAGATCCTGCTCTGCTATGGACCCCTACAACAACTTTGCAACTACAGGACAGGTATCTGCCACCCGAGAGTTATAGGGGTTGGCTCTTACGACGTCGTTTCTTTAAAGTCCAATTTTCTTGTCCTCCACTGCAAATAACCTCTGCTGTGCTGTGGGCTACCTAGTCTCTCCTTTTTCACCATTATTTTCAAACGCACATTTTACCACTTGCTCTTGGTGCAATGCAACCAATCACACTCCTATTTCAAATTTCAACCACTGCCACTGCCACTGCCTTTGTTTGCGCCCTTTGGCTCTTTCTTCCAACTGGGCTCATCTCAATTTTCTGAACTACATACTCTAATTATTTTTCAGTAAGATTTTAATGACCACTTTGTAATATCAAGATTTTTTATACTTCTCTGACCTCGTTCAAAATTGTAATTAATTCTTACTTCTTCAATTACATTTATCTACAATTTTTTCTTTCATAACATTTTGTGATTTTGAAAATATGTTTCTTATGCATATCAAATTTCATAAAACAACTAAAGGACCCGAAAGCTGCAACACAAAAATTTGCAGCATGTTTACGCGTTCAGTTCAAGTGGATCCACGTTTAATTGAAGTTGATACAAGTAGTTTCTTATATTTTTTGAATGTTAAAAGTGAAGAGAGAATGTCTGATGCATGCTATTAAATTTTTTCCACACACAGAGTCAGTATCAACATGAAAACTACATTACTAACACGTGACCAACAAGTTATAAAACTTAAAATTTTATTTTTACGGATACAATAAAAATTAGAGATTAAAAGAGATAAATAGGAAATATAACAAATAATATGATGAAAAATATAAACACAAAATATTATATAAATAGATTGCAGTATAAGAAGAGTGAATAACACAACTGTTACAGAAATCGGAATGAAATCTGAACCGTGATGCAACCGCAATTTGAAAGCCTTATACTTTATTAGTTATTAATCGTTGTAGTTCTATAATAAGGGGATTATGGGGAAAAAGTGGCAGTAATTAATACAGGGTTATTGATAATACTTGGTCTTAAAAGTTCTAGGCCACCTATTATTGTTGGTAATGAAGAACACAAAAGGTTGAGGATGACGATGGTAGAGCAAGTTTCAGGAATGTTCACACTACTAGTTAGGGCGAACGGTGCTTTATAAAGTCAAAGCGTGGGGAGCGATACGGAACAAAACACTAGAAAGGAAAATTGTGATATTATACACGATGTGATCTAATTTGGCCCAATGCTAATTGAGTTACCATGATTGTCTACGCCTCTCATCGAGCATCTAGAATAGAGATTACTTTTGGTATAAATAAATAGAATAATAATCTAAAATTATTGAGGTGCAAGTTTTTTTTAATAGCCCGGATTTTAGTCAATCAATACATGCAAGAAGACAAAAAGTGAGAGAGGTGAAGTCACTAACATTCTTCAACAGGGAAACTAGCAAGTGGATAATCGTATTAGCTCTATATCACCACATTAGTATTATGGCAACCACACAAACATCCATTTCGTGATCTTTTATTGTTATTTTCTCCAACTCAGTTGTGATTTGTCATCACTCATCTTCCACACGCATTCCTACATGGATCTTTTGTTGGTTTCCTATTGAAATAAGAGCAGCTGAGGGAGAGAATGTGCCATTTTCTGTGGAGCAAATCCAATTCAAAATTTGAACCCTTAACCTGAAAAGTGTGCGCTTATTGCAATATGCGTTTTGGTGAGGCAAAATAAATAGCAACTCACCACTTGGAGAAGCAAAGATAAAAACAGGACTAGAGAAACTTGCGATAAAGTTTGCACTCTTGAAGTACATATATTCCTGATATGATGAAGTGATGGCCCTTAATAAAGATAAGTGGATTTAAATTTATTCTATGTAGTGGAAGTGTGGGACAATCAACTTCGCCATCAATAAACTTACTTTCATGTTATGCATACATTAATTAAAGTCCTACAACACATTTTTGGTACAATCCTTTGCAGACATTTAGCGAATTGGTTAATCCCACTAATAAAGTCTGGTTTTGCGAAACTAGAGTAATTTCACATGAATCACAACAGCCACTTAAAATAACAGCCAGTGATGCATATCTGATTTGTTTCTTTTCCATCAATCAGCATTACAATATACAAGTAGTTGTACATATTTATATCAGCAACTCGTACATCTGAAACTGAAACTAAATAATTATATTCTTTAAATAAAAAACATTATTAAAAATCCCATTACAACATAACTAAAAATCTAAGAACCAAATATGTACACACATTGTACACTTAAGAAAGAGTAAATTTTCATTTTAATTTTTAAAGTTAAAAGTGTAAGTTACTTTAGTTTGACTTTATAAAATTTGTGTACCCATTATTGATTTTCGAAACATTGCTTTAATATTTGTACATAAAACAACAAAAAGTAAAATAAAAAAAGAACAAGTGGAATAACTTTTTATAAAACTAGAAATAAAATGAAGATTTTTATAGGTAGACAGTAAAGTGATCGACACTTACGATCTGTGACAGAGTAAAACAAGAGTTTACTTCTTGTCTAATATTTCAAGATCCAAAACAATGAGAAAGGTATCAAGTTTGAACAAAATTAAACTCCTTTTCCAATCATTTTTTATGTAAACCAAAATCACGTTTCTTTATGACCGCACTTGAGAAGCAACTCTTGTCTTAGTTACTGGTGCAATATGAATACTCACTTTCCTTTCCATCTCATTTTTTACTATTTTTTTCAGTTTAGTTTTCCTCTCAATAATTTTGTCAAATTTTTTATATTATCTCTTCTTTATCCTCTTTTTCTTCTGCCTGCACCCAAGAAATGAGGTGTACGTATGTCATTTTTCATATAATAATATGTGTATATATATATATAGAGAGAGAGGAGGGGGGCCTGTTAAAAAGGTAGGTTTACATACAGATTCCGATTGATGGATGAGTATAATGATTAGTTTGCATGCAAATTTGCATGACCAAATTCATGGAGACAGGAATTCTAGAGCGCATGATGGTGTTGAGTGAGAAAAGAGATGTGAAACGGAGTTAGGCAGTGAAAGAAAGACGTAGCAGCAGACCAGGAGGAATGTTGAGAAATAGAAAGAGGCCCTCTTTTTGATTGTGCTAATCATGAGTCACTGTTGTATCCACCCCACCAACCACTACACACCAATTCACATTTTGCCCCTATTTTAACACAGTGAATCACAAATAAAGCAACTATCCAAGTTTGCTTTCTTTCCATTTCACCATCCTTCTCATCTTGGTGTAACTCCTTTTTTTTCTCATGGTTTGTTTCCTTCTAGGCAATGGACCTAATGGTAGTTAGTGTTATTGGTTAATAAAATTATGATGCCTATTGTATTAAAATCATAAGTAATAACACTAATTGATAAAAAAAATCTAACTAGTAAATTTATATTGAGTTTTTATATTAATTATTTTTAATATTTTATTTAATTTTATATAGATTATTTTGACATTTTCACTTATCTTTATAACTAATGATCTATCCATAAAAAATTATCACATATAATAAATATTAACTTCTTTATTACAGCAACTTATTTGAAACATACTTGAGAAAATTACTTAATGTTATTAAGTTATTTCAAATTTTATTATGAGCAATATACTCTATTGATGATCACAAAACATTATCAAGATAAAAAAATTCAATTAATCTTTATGAGTATATTTTACGAATGAGGACCTGAAAAGGATATTAAACATAACAAAATATTTGAAAAAAAAAGAGCTTAAAGAGATTAGGAAATATTATATATTTTTTAAAAAAAATTAAGGATTCTTTTTATATAATTGGAGAATATTTTAGAAAGTTGTAGAATATTTAGGTTATTCTTAAACGGGGCGGAAACATGATGAACTCTCTTAATCATATCATTTATAAGGAAATTTGTGTCACTTCATAAACATAACTAACTCATTAAGAGTTCTAACTCTCTTTAGAGATTATTGTCCTAACTCTAAAACAAGCTAGGTTCAATGGTTTTCTATTAGTTTGTTTTGCTTCTTTAAACTCTTCTGTGAATGTTCTAGAACCTTTAATCTACCCATAAGTATCCTCCTTTCATGTATTCTTCACATTGAAGTTGAATGAAATTAAGAAATTATGAGTTGCATCTTGAGAGTACATTGCTCTTAGCTTTATACTATTATCTTGAAGAATTTCTTCAAATGATAAATAATCTTTGCAATTATCCTTAGTGCGCCTAAAATGGAATGTTCTTATTCATTTTCTTATTCATTGTTTTTAATTTTACAGATTTCTTTCCTTATTTTCAGGGTTATCCATGTCTACATGGGTAAGTGTTTGTTTCAAACTCTTCATTGAGTTGATAGATCACTCCAAGTTCAAGGAGAATCTCATCATTTATTAACATTACATCTTGTTTAGTTTTTAATGTTTAATTGTCCATACTTTGATTAGTTTTGGTAAATAAGACTAGAAAATAACCTAATCATAAAAATAACCTAATTTCTATGTTTTAAAGACTTTGATTTAATTTTCATATCAAAATTACGGGTTTACAAAGTCTATAAGGATCCTAGCTCCTAAATTTACATTAAAACTCTAGCTTAAACAAGACATCTTGGTCTTATTTTGTCTATGATTGTTCATTTAAGTGAGACCCAAATTCTTGAATGATACAGTTATTTATTTATTATTGCTTAAGTAAATTTGGTCAAAATTAAAGAATTTGTTTATTCAGAATTTAAGTTCTTTATACCCGCTTAAACTAGTAATTTACTTCGCTAAGTGAAAATCTTTATATTTCATCACTTAATTTAATTAAATCGCTCATAAAATATATCATAATGCTCAGTTATTCATTTTCCTAAATATATTTTTTAATAGAGTTTATTTATTTAATTTTTGTTAGATAATTAAGGTTAAAAAATATAAAATATGTATTCAACAAATCTTGCTAATACCATTTAAGAGCCTTAAAATTGCATATAATATTTGAATTATTTTAAATATTCTAAACTTTTGATTAATGGTACATGTTCGGACCTTTGAAATGAGAAAATAGGATGTAAGATGTTCTTACATCAAACCATACATCAATCTATTATTCATTTAATAGTGGAGCCATAGTTTGATCACAAAGAAGTGATACAAATTGAAAAGTTAAGTTCCAAACTATATTAACACACATAGGAGGAGAAGTATGATACAATAGGTGATAAAAAATAGTAAAAGACAATAGATGTTGAAGTGTATAATATCTACCGATGTTTATACATCAAGAGTGTTGCTTGAACCAAAACCTTACACTTTTTTGCTTAGGCCAAAACGGGTTGCAAAGAACAGATCTCTGACCGAGAGGGGAGACCATGAGAGGAAGGCAAACAAAGTAGTCATGTGACCAAAAACAATTTGCTTTGGTGGTTTAGGGCCTAAAACCTTTCTAGCCACATGTCTGGCAAAAACTCTACCATCTGTTGCTTTGTCACCCTGAGAAGCTCTAGCTCGCTCCTCAATGACCTCTTTAAAGTCCTTATAAAGCTTCCACTCATAATTACCCAATCTCTCGGTACTGGCCCTCCCAAAGTTTGATCTCACAGAGCCTGGCAAAACTAGAACTACATTGATCCCAAAAGGCCTAAGTTCTAGGCGCAAACTGTTTGACATGGCATGCACTGCAGCTTTGCTAGCACAATAAGACCCTGCCCATGGCGTTGAAACTTTGCCCACCACACTGCCAACATTTACTATACTCCCACTTCTTCTCATAGCCATGTGAGGCACCACATGCTGCACCATTCTTAGTTGCCCCAGTGTGTTAATTTCCCAAGCCTTTCTAATTGTATCAAGTGGCAACTCAGCCAATGGCCCAGTGCTACCTATTCCAGCATTATTAATCAATATATCTATGCGACCATGTTTTGATATAACATTGGCCACAGCTGAAGACACACTTTCATCACAAGACACATCAAGCTCAAATGTCTCTATGTTATCTGACTGCAAGTCTGACATGTCTTGCATCCGAGCTGAGATGTCAGAGGCAAAAACGTGGCATTTTTTCTCAGCAAATGCCTTACAGTATTCGTAGCCGATGCCACCTTTGGCACAGCCAGTCACTAGAACTATTTTGCGGTCACTCATTTTTGTTGTACTTTCTTGTTGAATATTTGGGTTCTCATCCTCTTATATAGATGGAATCAGATGTAATAATAATAAGGAAACTAATTTTAATATCAAATTATCCTATGTTGTTTGCTCATATTTTTTTGTCACATCATTAGGATAAGGAATATTCTTTGCAACATATGCTGTTATGCTTCTTGCATCTTGGATTGGCCGTCTGCCGGCTACGTATGTTGGACTTGTTTTCTTTATGTCTGCAGTATGATGGAGATTTGTAATTGTTTTCTTTATGGGCGAAGTGATGGGTATGCATCCTGTCACTTTCTGCTGCACATTTCGCCACAAACATGGTTCCATATGCGCAATACTTTTTCAGCTTTTAATGAGAGCCACTGTGATGAATTAAACAATGCAAGAAATTGGTTATGTGATTTTAACATTTTATTTCTTGCCCCTCTTCTGTGATCTGTATTCCTTTCCAACTGTGTTTAAAATTGCTTGGAGGTTGTGCTCAGAGAAATTTATATATACGAATTATTAAGTTAAATTCGCAAAATAAATGGTAATATTAATGATAATTTTAACGAGTTAATATAGGGATTGGGTTTCTGCTATACCCATCAGCATGCCTCGCTCAATAATAAGAGGGTCACGATCAAATTACACCAAGATGTGAAAAACTTCTAATTTAATTTAACGACTCAAATAATTCCCTAAAAATCTCAAACCAGCTTCTTCCAGTTACTTTCGGTCACAAATTTTTTACGCCCCTCGCTTTTTAAGTTGGTAGAAAAAATAAGTAATTACTACCCACAATTCCAATCTAAAATATATTTCCATCTGAATAAATAACTATGAGGAATGAAATAATTTTTTAATTTGTAAAAGTCTTTTATTTTTTTTGAAATAAGATAAGAGGTTAAAGTGATATTCTTTTTTTTTTCTTTTGTCTTATAACTTCTATATTTATGGAGATAATTATAATTTAAAAAGGCAATATTTAATTCGTTTTCAAAATAAAAAATGATATGAGAGTTCTGAAAAATTTTAAAAGAGTATTTTATGCAAAAATGAAACAGTTTATTTCAAATTTAATCAGACTAAAATAATTAAGGTTACAGTATTCATACTCTATATCGTAAATACAATATTCTTACTCTCCACTGCCATGTTTCTTCTCTTGAAAATCACAAAAGAGTACAAAGCAGCAAGTACAAATTTGCTACACTATTCTTAAATTGTAGATTTTTTTTATCAATATTGTATGCGACAATTTTATTTAAACAACATAAGGAAAAATAGAAAAACCTATCAATATGTTAAAATATAATGTTTAAAAAGAGAATAAAAATATAGTTATTTTATTCATTAATATGTCTTTTATTTAAAATAAAACAACATGAAAATATAATTTATTTTGTATGATAATTAGTTCCAATACTTATATTTTCACCACTCCTTTTTTATTTTGAAATTAAAAATTCTTAGTTTTTTCTAAGTTTCAATTTAACTTTGTAGAGTAA
The DNA here is from genome assembly GCA_030347555.1 of Lablab purpureus. Classification (NCBI taxonomy): domain Eukaryota; kingdom Viridiplantae; phylum Streptophyta; class Magnoliopsida; order Fabales; family Fabaceae; genus Lablab; species Lablab purpureus. Next base: position 16,621,759 of record CM059256.1, read on the forward strand.
CTTGCTCAAAATGTTGGTACTTTGATTATCTGCAATATAGAAACTTCACTTCTTCTTTTTTAAATTTTTTGAAAGAAAATATTTAATTTTTTTATGAAATACTAATAAAAATATGATCACTACAAAAAAAATATTTTTACTAATCATATTATTCACCTATAACATAATTAAATTAGTTATTAATTTAATTAGAAATTAATTTAAAATTTAATTTAGTAAGTGATTAAAATCTTAGTATAAACTAATTTAATTTTAATTTAAAAATTAATTTAGTTACATCAAAATCAATTTCATGATTTTTTTAAAATTAATAATCACAAAAATATAATTTTTATTATAATAAAAATTATTTTAGATATTAATAATTTTTAATTTATAAAATAATTTTTAATTTATAAAATAATTTTTAATTTAGTTAATTTAGTAACTAATTATTTTAATTTTTAAATTAGTTTATATTTAATAAATGAATGGTAATATTACTTCAACATTTTTTTTATTGAATCCTAAAAACACCCAACAAAAAAATACGTTGACAATTTTATTAATAAGTTAAATTTTTTTACATTGTTCATGATGTAAAATACTAAAATTTAAACACAAATCTCTAAAACAATATTCATTCACAAATTAAGTGTAATTTTTCTACTTAATTATACAAACACATTTCTTTGTGTATTTAAAATATTTCATTCAATAAGTTCTATCTAAATATTTTTTATATTTTCGCTAAAAGTATTCTATTCAGTTTGTCATATTAATTTAAATATTATTTGGATTAAAGGTAAAAATTGACTTTATCATTTAAAGTGGACATTTCTCTATTTTTTTTTAAAAATTGAAATACATAATGTGATTTTTAAGAGTTCAAGGATTTGATTTGAGAGGCTAGATGGTAGTACAAATCCTGATGTGCGACAACAGGTAATGGATCATTTCAATGCGCCTGATAATATCATGTTGATATTAAAACATCAAACTACTAAGTTATTAAGTGCATCTATGGTAAGATTTCTAGACAATTACAAATTAATTTTATCTTTTCTTGTAATTTTTTATTTTCCTAGGAAGAATATAATTTTGGATATGTTAAGGAATGATAAGTATTTTCTCCTTACTATTTAAATACATAATTATAAAGAAGATGGGAGTTTTTAGAGCTATTAGATAAAATCTGATTTTATGCTCTAAGTAGAGATGAGAACTTGTAATTTTATACATATATTTGTAAATTATTTTTTATAATGTTATTAAGTTTTTAAGAGCGGTTTCGAGTTCAAAATAACAATAGTAAAGAAAATATAAAAAAATAGAATGAAAGGAACTAACTATATTATACTGGAAATTTCTATATTTAAATATCTTAAAATTTAATATATATTACATATGTTTTTTTATGTATAGAACTAAAATAATATATAACAGAAAATATTACTAAACGAAACACTCTAATACACTATATTTTGTAATTTTTACTAAATTATATAATTTAGAGTCTATATAGTTCTTTTAGGAAGTTAATGAGTTCATAAACCCCCAAAAGAGAAGTATTGTGCTCCTACATTACCAATGCTTTTATGGATTTTATTTATTTATTTTCTACTTAAGTACAAAGTCATATACCATCAACATCTTCTTTCTTGCCCCTTCTGCATGTAGACTTAATTTTTATACTTAATTGTGATTACCTTTGAGTTCTTCATAACCTTTCTTTTTTTGGTTTTTTTGGGCTTTTGCTGTTTTGTGCCCTTTAGAGAAATTTTTTTCAATCAAAAGTTACTAATGAACTTGTATAAGTAATTAACTTTACTATCATATTCATCAGTAAAAGTTCCAATAAACTAACTTTCTGACAAAAATTTTACAACAATAATAATCAATTATCTACTAATAAACATTTCTTCATTTCATCTTATAAGAACAATGCTGATTAGCGACAAAAAAATAATGCTGGATACTAACAGGATAATAAAATATAGTAAAATTAGAATTTGGTGTGATTTTAGGGAGACCCAAGAATTCTCCAAGAAATAAGATTTGCTCATTATGAAGCTATTTTGCCTTTTTATCAGTTCCACCAAATCTATTTATCCGTGAAGGTTTCCAATACAAGATGTTATGATTCAAGAAAGTGACATGTCCATGGATATGTGAAGCAAACTGTAGGGGTCATATATGAGGAGGATGAAGAAGATTTACTAAAAGCTTAAAAGACGAATTGGAATATTTTTTATGTTTAGGATTTAGGGTTTAAGGTTAAGAATTGTTTATTTGTTGATGTGTTAAAGAAGTCTCTCGCCTATTTTACTTGATGGAGTAGGTGTGCTTGTATTTCTTATATCTTAGATATTGGCTTATGCTTAAGTCTTAACATTTAAGTGTTAAGTCAATGTGGTTTCCCTTTTCTGCATAATTGTTCTTATTGTGGCTGATTTAGTTTGGCGTTTAATAGTGGCATCAATAACCAGTATGCTTATTTGGTTGGTTATAATAGAAATGATTCTCTAATTTGAATGTTGTTGTTGTTGGAACTAATCCAAACATTAGTATTTGTTGTCCTCTTTCCTTTCCTATGGTTTTGTTCTTTTTGGGAATTGGGAATTGGTTTGTAAGTATATAAATTCTCTTCTTTGTATATTTATAATGTTATTTTTTGTTGACACATTTAATAATATAAGTATATCTATTTTTGTTTTTTGAAATTTTGATAAATAAAGAAAAGAATTAAAATATTATTGTGAAAGTATTAGGATAATTGATTTTGTTTATATTATTTTTATATATGAAAATAAATATATTAAATAATTTTTTCTTTACAATATTTTTCGTTTTAATGATACATTTATTTTTTATCTTTCACTTATAGAAATATTAAATAACTTTTGCAGATAATATATATATATATATATATATTTCTTGATATAATATTATTTAAAATAATTTTATTAATGTTTTTTAACTTTATGATATAATATTTGTAATTAAAATAGAATAAAGATTAAAAATAAAAAATTAATATAAAAGATAAAACATGTTAGTTTATTAGTTTGCGAGAGAGTCTGACCTTAGTTCATATAGATTTCGGATCAAACGAGTTAAACTAATAAAAATTTATTTTTATTTAGGTTACTATTTTTTTTATCTAATTTGACCTAAATGATATATCATATGGGTCGATTCGTTTGGACAAATCTATTTTGACTGTTTTAGAGTGAAAAAGAGAATTTTGAAAAAATATATGTTTTAATATTATAATGAAATATATTAAAAAATATTTAAAAGACGAATAAATAATATTTTATTAAATAAATATTTCATTAATTTAACATTATATTTTAATAAATATTTAAATTTAATATATTTTTTAAATTAATTTAGTTGATACTAAATTGAAACAATAAATTAATATTTTTTACCAACATTTCATTTAATGTATTTAAGTCAATATAAAAAATATATATTGTTGGGAAGAAGATAAAACCAGTACACAGTAAGCTTTTTTTTAAGTAAATTTGAAAGAGTGAAAAATGATGAATTTAAGAAAAAAGAGTATAAAAAATAATTGTTTGTATTAAGAGAAAGTGAAAGTTTTCTTGTAATTTAATTAATATAATAAATTTAATTTAATTATGTATTAATCTATTTAAAAAATAAATGATTTAAAAATAATTTAATATAATTTTTTTAAAATATAGATTAAAGTTAGGAAAGTTTAAATTAAAATAAAAATACATACAAAATTATTATAAATATAATTTTTTTAAAAAGTTTATAAATGATTTAATTAACATAATAAATTTTAAAAAATATCAAATAATATATTTATAAATAACTAAATTATGATTACGATTATTTTATTATTATTATTTTATAAATATATTACTATTATTAATTTTTATTAAAATTTTATTATAATAAATCAATTATATATTATTACGAGTATATTAAAATTATTTTAACAAGTTATGAATATGAAATGTATTCAAATATCTTCAGTTCAGTAAAGAAAGTATAACATAAAAAAATAATTTATAATATTTTATTTTTTCGTTTGATGAACTTTTATTGCAATTTATTTTATGCTTTCCATCTCTTTTTTCGCGTTAATTTTTTATAATTTGTATTTATCTTTGACCGATGCTAAAATGATGTCAGCTAAATGTTAAGTGACTTAACATTTTGTTCACAAAGTCGATTGGGTGTAATTTTGTATGTGTAAGAAAAAATCAAATAAATCATATTTTCTTGTGTCGCATAAAATGCTTACAAATTTTGCTTGTCAAGGTCTGCGATCAGCTACAACATCGGGTTTATTGAGAATTGACCTAAATAAAATAAAAAACAACAAGCAAATTATAATTTTGCAATGTACCCAATTTGAACTCTTACTTTACGGACACCAAGGATTTTGGAAGGAAAGAGAAAAGAAGGTAATTAGAGAAGCTAGTCCATCCCAATGTTTGACCTGCAAAACAAGCAACTGCAGAAGTTGGCCCATAAATTTATTTTTATATAATTTATTATTTTTAGATTTTAATATATAATTAAAAATACTTAATTTTATATAAATATTTTTAAGTCTTTTAATTCATTAACTAATATATTTATATAATTTAAATAATATAATATAAAAGTTTTAACTCTTTAAATTTTTATATTTTTGTTTTAATTATAAAATAAAGCCGATGGAACAAAATAAAGGGGATAGAAAAACTTAAAATAATGAATTCAGTACTCGAAATTAGAGGAGGATTAAGGTACATCCCACTTTGACAAAAGAATTTATCAACTTTGTTGGCCAATTTTATGTTTGGAAGCCAAAGACTGGAACTGTGGCGATAAAACAAGGTTGGAACTACTCAAAGATGGAAGAAAAAATAGACTTTCAAGTAGAATGTAAATAAGGATAAATAATTACTCAAAAAATAATAAGAGAGATACTGCAAGGGAGTAAACATAAAACACAGTGCTTTTTTATAGCATGTAATCCCATATTAATGTCCACTAATAATACAAAGCTTATATGCCTGGTGTGTCAACTAAATGATAAAAAATTGCATGTGTTTTCTATAGGGGTGAAATTAGTTTCGTTACTTAATTTGTCAAAATATAAGACCACTTAATTAAATTGATTGGTAAACTTAACCTGAATCTAGTATTGGTTAGTTATTAGAAGTGTAAAATGGTGGGGATTAACACTGTGAACACAGGGAATTTACATTTCTGAATCAGAGGATTTTGAAGTTTTAGATAAAGCAAAGCAATTGGGTGGTGTGGATTTGAATAGGAGATCCGTGGGAAGAAGGAATCTAAAGAAATGGAAGTAAATAAGATTACCTAAAGGAGCATAAGGAGTGAACAGAAAAAAGTGAAATTGGATAGCAACTAATCTGATAGCCACCACAGAACCCTGTCAATGCTATAGTATATGCATGAGAAGAAAAGGTCCTTGTGCACTTTCTCTTTCTGAGGGCATGTATTTAAGTAACCCTTTCATTGAAACCAATACAATTTTTCTGTGCATATCTCTCATCCTTAGTTAACTTTACCCTACGCCCAGTCCATTTCCTCTCTCTTTCTTCTCTCGGCATTAATGTTCCATGTCGTACTCTTGGATGAGAATCTCTTTTCTCACTACTTTGCTGACCGCAACATTCAACATTTCCTTTTCCCTTTTACCCTCATTATACTTCAAATATCCAAAGAATTTGTACCTTCCATCATCTATAACTTCCGGTATAAACCCATCCACGGATCCACCACCCTTTTATCCTAGTTTTCACACACCCAACACCACTACCTACTCTACATTACTTCTAGCCCTGCACACACCTACTACGTTTCTTTTTACCAACACTCAAAACCCATCATATATACATATATGACAAATCATACTATTTTTTAACAAATCTCAATCTTCCATTTTCTTTTAATTTAACAATCAAATATGGATTATTTTTAAAATTATTTAATTAAAAAATGAAGGGTTAAAATATCTAGACATAGATAAACAATATTGGAAAAATATGTTATTTTTTTAAGTGATGATGTGATATGAAAGTAACTTGTAATCTGTGGTTGTACTGTGTCGTTGTATAAAACTTGACTATTGACATTCTAGGACTTCATAATGGTTGAAAGAGACTGAAGAGGTGTATAACAGGGGATCCCTTTGGAATCCGAATATACATTGGGTGGGATAGTTGCTAGAGATTTCAAATTAAAAACAGAAAAAGCCAAAGCTTTCGCCCAAGATTGGCTCACTCACAGGTGCCTATCGTATATGAGCTGCAACAGGAAGGCACTGTTTAGTGGATACATTGTTTTATTTCTGATGTACTTTTACTTTGTACTCACAACCCCACAATACATGCAGACATTTCTGGCTCATCAGTAGATTGGACCTAAACAATGTAAAATGTCTCTCTAAAAGAATGGCCATCACAACCCAATCAGGTTAGACCGCGTTAGTGCACCCCTTCCCTCATTTTATCCTGAGATGCAGTATTTAGGGATTAGGATTCCCCTCCAAAGTATGTAACTTACAAAAAAATACAGAGGAAAGTACCCAATATTTTGTTACACCAACCAATGGAGCTATCTTCAACCGGCTAGTACGAAAAGAATTCATAAGAGTCAAATCAAACGTACGTTTCCTCACTATTCTCTCAATTAACAGGTACTAAAAGTGAAAATACAGGAACTCGATCATCGATCATGTCTGGTCCTTAAATAGATTTTACAACCACGATAAATTACAAGGACATAAAAACAGAACTTGGCCCAAAATTAATGAGCCCATCTTGAGAAAATGTACATGATGTAGGGCCCAGAATCACCACGACAAAGCCCCACATATTCCTCAAGAAAGGAGAGTTTGAACTTTCCCAGATTCAACGAAAGGTTTTGTCATGTGCATACACATACACTCAAAGATGCAGCGAGACAGAAGAACAAATAATACACGGACACCAAAAATACTAAATGACAGTTGAGAGAGAAAAAGAAAACATATTTACAATCATATCATTCTTACTGTTATTTTGAATCTCTCGGTAGGTAACACTCGGTACAACCTTTTGCTATGTATCTCTAGCCATATATACCGATTAGCAACTTCATTATAACCATTCATAATGATTAAAACATGCCCAGGATACATAAATTACCATCACCATTTCTATATCAATTTTTGTTCTATAAAAGGTTGGAAACTTTTTATTTCTACCAGGGAAATTTAACATTTATGAGATAGTGAGATATCTAATACAAAAACTTAAAATTTAATATTTATGATTTTTTTCATATAAAGCTCCACTTCCTTATTTCTAATTAATATGAAATTTTACTTCCACACTTTTAGAATAAAGTATATATAGATAGCATGTTTCTATGTTAGACTTTACAACTTGTATATGATTTTTTAATCAAATCCACAACTTCAAATATGTTGTTCCCGATATGATTCAAGGAAATCTAATCTAATAACACAAATCTTCTTAAAATGAACTCTTAATCTTATGCGAATTTAGAATTTTATAAAATACAGCATTAGGCAACAAGAGCTTTGCAGCAGACCTCTAAAACATCATCTAACGGGGCATGATCACCTGTCCCTTCGTCTTTCCTTCCATATAATAGCTCCTTTCCTCTGAACACAAACATTCCTCCCTAACAAAAATAAAATGGATCAATACTATAGGGAATGCTGGTAGAATTGTTTTAATAATTTTTGCTAACAGATTAATGTATCCACCTGCTGCAATACACCACTTATATCATTTGGAGTGGCTCCAATTGTATAGTTCTCGGCAGCTTTCTGCAGAGAATCGTATCTTGAAAACACCTTTGCCTGTGGTATCAATTTTATTTTACGGTTAAAAAAGTATATTAATCAGTCTGCATAATTGCAAATGTCTCTCTTTGGTGTGTGTGTGTGTTAAATATAGAGATGTTCGAGGTCTAAGCTTACACTGGCTGGGTTGAAGAAAGTTCGGCCCAAACCATAGTACAGGTTCAAAACATTATATGCCTGAAAGAAGGTGAAATTGGACAATATTGGACTAAAAGATAAGTGAAGTAGGTGAATCTTGAAGTTGCTAACCACATCTTACCTTGCGGTCAGGATCAGCATAAAGGCAATCCATTGGAAATGGTAACTGTAAGTGCAAATATCAAGATAGAGAGAAAATATCAGTTCTGATATAGAGAACATATTCATACTACTATTAATACAAAAAGGTAATTTTACATAAAAGTCTTCGAATTTCAGATATGCAGAGATGCAAATTCTATGCCTGATCAAGATAAAAATGACCATTATACTGCTATCCTCGCGCTAATCTAGGACACAAATGATGAACCTTCAAATGAAATGGATTTAAACTTGAATCACAAACCTCTCAGCCAAAATATACCCAAGACTAATAACTAAACAAATTTCACCAGTATGATGCTTGATGGAACCAATAGATAGTTTAGGTAGATTAGTAAAGTGGAGTGTGCATATTTGCATTTAAAAACATAAATCAAATTCATACAAGAAAATAAATGTGAGAAATAAAGTAGGAATATTATATACTGTATATATATATATATATATATATGTTTGATTTTTAAAAAATAGAAAAATGCAAAAAATAAATTACTTGAATACCTTTATATAGTGAACAATCAGTTATGTTAGTAATTGGACGTACGTTTGGTTCATCTTGGGTGATAGTCGATATACTATGACGTAGGTGTTCCGGGAGATATTCAAAGGAATTTAACTTCCACTTATCTTTAGATAACCCTCGACGATAACATTTGACTCGATGTCATTGGTAAGTAGATTACATTTGAATGTTATTCGCATAAGAGTAGGATATATCTTTGCTAGAAGAGTAATTAATTGATTATATTTATGAAAAATGATATTTTGATACCTCATAACATAAAATAACATTCATTTCAATACTCTTTTAAATAATATAATAATATATATTGATATTTTATATAAAAAAAGAAATATAATTAAAATATTAATACTTTTAGATATTAAAAGAGGGTGTAATTTGTGCACAGGTGTAAACAAATCAGTGCTCTATATGTTTATCCCTCACAGTTGACTATGATTCTCTCGTACCATAGGTCACATAATAACTTGTACACAACCAATTATGTTTTCTTCTACTTTATTTCTTTTTCATCTATTTCTTTGACATTTTATAGAGAAATAAAAAATTATGGGATTTATACTTTTCTCCTCCATTTTTCTAACAATCTTCTTTTTTTTCATCAGTTTCTTCTCTCTCCATCCTATTTCTACAATGTTTCCTAGTTATCAAACACACTATTAGTGTTCACACTACTTATAATAGGTATGAGAAATATTAGAAATACATTCTTTGAACTCAATATTGAATTGAAATTTATTCAAAATACAATATTTTTTTTTGGGTCTCGTCCTATTTAATAAACGTCTCATGATACTGTAGTTTTTAATACATTTTAATCAAGAGAGTATATTGAAAATTGGTTTCTAAGACTCCTTCATAGATATACAACATATATTAAACGCATTCTCTCCATTTTATAGTAATTTAATATCTGTTTTTAATGTACTATTTTTTATACACAGTGATAAAACAATGATCTCCTTATCATATTAAAATTAATTGCACTCACATGAGACTAACATCCTCTCTAATTTCAAAATACACATATATTTTTTTTTCAGTAAACATCCATCTTCTTATATTTTTAATAAATGATATTCACATCTTATATTTTTAATAACGTAAAAATTACCTCCCTTATTTGATTTAAAATAATATATTCTCTGCATCTTAAATAAAAAATTATGAAAGTAAAATATTAAAAAAAAAACATTTTATAAAAGAATGAATGATTTAATTAAAGAAAATTTATTCTCATATTTTTAAGGTCTTCTTATTTGACCTTACGTATTATGAGCATAATACATGTAACACAATTTATATATGGTTTCTATTATTGGTGAAAACTCGTTGATTATCAACAGTCACTACATTACAAGTGAAATTAGTCATGAAAAGAAATCCATTGCGAAACAAAATAATGATATCACATTCTAATTTTAATTTTAAAATAAATATTCTAATTATAATTTTAAAAGAGGTGCGAGTGTAATTTAATATATGTATGAATACAATTTCCCCAAAAATTAACTACAAAAAAGAATTAATTTAGAATGCTCACAATCTAACTTAACTACTAAATAGGGAAATATCTTTTATATTCCAATTGTAAAATAAAACATATGTAGGGTATAGGACGTCTTGAACCATTTCACAGATAAACCCTTCATTGTAAGTGATTTATATGAATATCAATGATTTGTCATCCAATCTGAAAACCTTTACCTAAATTAACATTTGTTGATTCCAAGCTTTTGGCTTTACTTTTATATTATTTTTTAGAGCATATAGAAAGGAAAAGACCGAAATGACAAAGGTGGACAGAGAAATTACCCTTTCGGCAAGAACGCGGGCTTTATTAGGAGTACCAACACCCACGGCAATTAGCTTCACACCAGCTGAATCAAATCTTGCTTTAGATTCTTTTAAGGCTAAAGCCAATTCCCAACTTATAAAAAGAGCAGACAAGGCATCAATTAAAAGAATTATCCCTCAAACAAATCTTGATTGCATAGCAAAGCCGAAGAAGATCAGTTACCAGCAAATGCATCCGAAGTGCCTCAATAGTGCCACCACAGCTACTCCCTGCAAGAATTAAGACTAATCACCCACCAACCACTGATATATACACAACTACAACCAAATTTGAAAATCATAAGAAACTATACACATACAATTTATAAAATTTATAACATAAAATAAAAAAATTGAATCACAATACAGAAGTCATATTTTTTTAAAGTCACTGTAAATCATTATAGACACGCTTGTTACCGTATTTGAACCATTATTCTTATAAAACTTGAAAGTACAACCAAGGTTTTAACAGCGCCGCTATAAAGGTGCAAAGCAATCCCTGCGGTAGTTGAGCGGTGTAGTGCAACAATCTTAGCTGACCAAATAGTAGATTGAATAACGGATACCATATCAGTACCATGTATTGATTTAAAAAATTATTGTATGACAAGATATTAGGATATTTTTAGCATCATTTTTAGATTCTTAATTCCAAAAATTGATATTTATAACATAACAACAGTAGAAATGATAACGAATATTTAGAAGATTATACATCTAATAATTTCAATTTAGAAAACTTGGATTTAACTTTTCGTCGATGTTTTTATTTGTATGTTTTGTTTAAAACACCTATGACTTATTATTGCTATTTACCAATGTTATTATATGATATAGTATTCATCATATAAAATGTTAAAAATTTCAAAAAACATTGAATAAAAGTAACAAATTAGAAAAATAGTAATGATTTATAGAGAGAGAGTTTTATAAAAAACCCATCAATGTTTGTTATTATTACCTGTCATATCTTTTATTCTATCTCTTCCATCTTTTTTGCTCTCGAGGTGTTTGAAGTATTTACGCATTCAGAAGTATCGGTGCTTCTTAGCAAATCAATCACAGATGCCCAAAAGGGCAATGGATAATTTGGAGAACAAAGGAGCTATGATACAGTGATAAAGATGAAAACTTTTACGCATAAATATAAGGTATGCTAACCTGGTTCTGATCCCAGAGATCATTGAACCTTACTTGCTCGCCGGCAGCGGTGAAAATGCTGACATCACTTAGGCTTTCAGCAATTTGGGGACTATACTGGGAATTAAAAACCCTGGGAGAAATGGTAGAAAGTCTGGGAGCGACACTGAAACCCTTTGAGACTATCAATTTGGGAGAATAGTTAAAGGGGGTGGACGGGAAAGTGTGAAAAATTGGGTGTGAGAATGATGAATGGAGAGAAGGTCGAAGAGATTGCAAGGTTGTCATGGGGTGATTGAATTCTTCTACTTGAATTCGAAATGAAGATGAAGCTTAACTAAGATATAATGCTGGAAAGTGTGGAAGAAGATTGGTGCTGTCACTTTGAATGAGATTCAATCTTAAAGGACAGAGCCACAGAAATTCGTGGCGGGAGTGATTTTCTTCGTTTCTTTCAACCACGCCAATAAACGGAATATGATTTAATTTTGTTTTAATGAGTTTTTTACTCTAAATTCGTGATTTGTGGAATTAAGTCCCTATTTTCTTTTAATTCTCTTTTAATTTTTTTAGCATAATTACTAATTAGTCCTTCCCCTTAAGTTAGATACATTGATTGCTAGTGTGGTCAATAAAATATTCAGTAAATATTGGTCCTAAATCTGTATTATATTATTTCATTAGTCTTTCATTTGAATTGAGGAAAATTAAAGATTTCGTAAATCGGCAATCACATCAATTTAAAATTAAAAAAATGAAAGAGTAAAATGATAATGTTGATGTATTTAGGAACTAAACTTTAAACAAATTTGTAAAGTTAGAAATTTATTTAATATTTGAATTTATTATTTTTTTGGTACCTAAATTTTTCTGAAATTTTATTGACACTTCGTAATAAAAAAAATTGACTGGTTTTAACTTTCGAATTTTTTTGTTAATGTGTTTTTGTCTATACTGTCAAGTAGAGTTAAATGTTAGAAAAATTAATTATGTGTTATATATCTTTACAAATATATTTAGGCATATACAAAATTGCAATTCACTATAATCATTTATAATTTCTAAATCATTAACAGACTACATATATTACAATCACCAATTCTATATCAAGCTTGGTCACTAAAATTGAGTTTACAGTGGAACTATTTAGACAACATATTTGTATATTTGACTTTATGATATTTGTATATGATTAACATACAATATGTTGTCACCGATACGATTGAGAGAAATCTCGTCTACTAAAACAAAGATTTCCTAAACTATGCAGATTTTAAAAATTTTATAGAGTACATCTTCAGGCAACAGGAGCTTTGCAGCAGACATTAAAAACATCATCTAAGGGGGCATGGTCACCTGTCCCTTCGTCTTTCCTCGCATACAGCAGCTCCTTTCCTCTGAACACAAACATCCCTCCCTGACAAAAAAAATGCATCAATATTTTAGGGGACAAAATATGCAAGTAATATTGCTTTCATCCTTTTTGCTACCAGATTAATGTATCAACCTGCTGCAACACACCACTTCTATCATCTGGAGTGGCTTCAATTGTATAGTTCTTGACAGCTTTCTGCAGAGCATCAAATCTCGAAAACACCTTTGTCTGTGATATCAAATTTATGGTTAAAAAGTATAATCAGCAATTCTGCATGCATAATTGCAAATGTCTTCCAAAAATAAATATATACTTCAAAGATGTTAGAGGCTAAGCTTACACTGGCTGGATTGAAGAAAGTTCGGCCAAAACCATAGTAAAGGTTCAAAACATTATAGGCCTGAAAGAATATCAAATTGGTTAATATTCAACTTGAAGATAAGTTATGCGGGTCAATGTTCAACTAGCTATCCCAGCATATTACCTTGCGATCAGGATCAGCATAAAGACAATCCATTGGAAATGGTAACTAAAAATAAAAACATCAAGACAAAAATATCAGTTCTGATATCATGAACATGTTCATATCAATATCATACAAGTAGGTCCTTTGCATGAAGTCTTCAAAATTCAAACTGAGATCCAAATTCAATGCCTGATCAAGATAAAAATGACCATTCTACTGCTATATTCGAGCCAATTAGCAACACAAATTATGAACCTTCAATAAAATAGATTTAAACTTGAATCACAGACCACTCAGCTAAAATCTACTAGAGTTTTGAGAACATTAACTGAAGATAAATTTCATTAGAATGATATGATATATAATTGAAGGGACGATGATGAATACGGAGGGTTTAGATAGGGTAACTATTTTAGTGTGTCCATAGTTGATAGGTAATACAAACACAGGCATACAAGTCCATCATCTCCATTTTAGTTTGATGGAATATGCTTTCTTCTAAATGTACCTTTTTCTACAAACTGGTGAAACAACAATATTATTTTAAATTAACCATGAAAAAAAGCAATAAAACAAAAAGAATTAACTCAAAAGTTCAACATCCAACTCAACTACGAAATATTGAAAGATCTCTCAAATCTTTATTATAAAATATAACAAATATATATGATTTATGAGACTGTGGATAAAACCGGGGGGTGCCAACTATAATGTCCAAACCAGACTCTCAAAATATTTAACTAGACCTAAGCCAGGGCCATTTGGTAGACAAAACCTCGTTCATTGGAAGCAATTTTTATAAGTATCAATTGGGTTTAGGTTAGTTTGTCGTCCCTAATCCAAAACCTTCACTAAAAATTAGCATTCTTTGACTCCAAAGTTTACCAGAATCAACCTTTCCAAATCTAGTGTCACGCAACAAGGAATGTCCTCTACAACAGGTAATATGACAAATAATGATTGTCAAAAAATAACTCGAAGGAACAAGATCCTAACACAATGAATTATTTTTATGTTACTTTCTAATGCATGTACCTTAAGAAAAACACTAAAATGACAAAGGAGGACACGGAAATTACTCGACTAGCAAGCATGCGGGCTTTATTGGGAGTACCAATACCAACTGCAATTAGTTTGACACCAGCTGAATCAAACCTTGCTTTGGACTCTTTCAAGGCTGAAGCTAATTCCCAGCTAATAACAAGATTCCACAAGACATAAATTAGAAGAACTATCACTCAAACATGTCTTGTTTGATGACTAAAGGTGAGAATCGGTTACCAGCAAGGGCATCCAAAGTGCCTCAATAGTGCCACAACAGCCACTCCCTGCAAGAATTAAGACTAATGTAATACAACATACAAAATTAATCTAAAATTAGCATAAAAGAGTTTACAAGACAGAAGAAAATTCATATTTTAAAATGGAGAACAAATCATTATAGACATGATAAATTGCAAAAGATATCTAATTCTCACAGTATTCTAATCGACATTGGTATAATTTCTTTAATAAAAAAAAGTAAGAAAATTAAAAAAATTGCAACCAAAACCATGTGAAATATCGATGCAATATATGATATGTTATACCTATCCGAATATCCAATACAGTAAGGCTAGCGTTATAGCATATCAATCACCCTTACTAAAAAAAGCCAACGTCTAATTTCCATTAGTTCACTCCCAAGGTCGGCTTCATCGAATTAAAAACACGAAATAGAAAAGATCAGATACACAACGTAAGAAACAATCAGACCAAATTATACTAGTTGGTTAGTTCAAACCCCCACATAAAGAACAAAAGGATGGAGTAATAAAGGGGTATAGTATGGTGATAAAGATGAAAGCTTTTACACATAAATAGAAGGTACTCTGACCTGGTTCTGATCCCAGAGATCACTGAACCTAACTGGCTCTCCGGAAGCCGTAAAAATGCTAACGTCGCCGAGAGTTTCCGCGATTAGGGGACTATAGTTGGAATTGGAAACCCTTGGAGAAATGATTGAGTGTCTGAGGGTAACACTGAGACCCTTTGAGCCAATAAATTTGGGGGAATAACTAAAGGGAGAGGCTGCCGGAAAAGCGAGAGAATTTGGGGGTGGAATTGATGGGCGGAAAGAAGGTGTCATAGATTGCAGAGTTGCCATAGTTTGGTTGGCGAAGTTGTGGAATTCGATAGGAACCCTAATTCCCACGGTGGTGCAAAATGTGGAAGAAGATGGATGATGTCAGTCACCGTAAAGCACAGAGCCACACACATTACCGTGGCGGGAGAGGCTTGTTTTTCTCCACGCGGATGATAACCGAACGATCATATTTTTAAGATTAATTATGTTTTTAGGGTTGAAATTTAATGTAAACTAGTTTAATAATTTTTAAATAATATTAATTTAAAATTATCAAATTATAATAAATTCTATAATTTGCTATTTTTAAACTATATTATTATTTATTGTATTCATGTAATTATTTACGTTAATTTAAATTCAATTGCAGAGAAAAATTAAAACAAAGAAACAAAGTAAGCAATATTTTAAGTGATATTATAACTATTTAAAGCTTATTGAGACTTTACATTAAATGATTTGAAATTAATTTAAAAAGAAATATGAGAAATGATAAGTCAATTATATAATTAGTATTATAAAAGTATCTTTACTATAAGATGATAAACAAGGTCATGATATTCAAACTTAATTATATAAATTTTACTGAATTTTATATTAGAGTAAAAATTACAAAAAATCTTAAAACTAATAATTTACAGTAAAACTTTAAAAAAATAAAATTTCATATCATGACTTTGTATTAGAGATGGTATGAGATTTTTCAATAGAATAATTATTTAATTAAATTTCAACTTTATTGTAAATTTGAATAATTTTAATTAAATTTTTATTAAAAAAATATTGATTACTTAAATATTTATATTTTTTAATTAATTTTTTTATTTGATTTTGTCATTAATTAAGATTACATAAAAAATAAAAAGACAACTTAATTAATTTTTAACTCTTTCATAAATTTGAATATTTTTAGTTAAGTTTCTTTTAAAAAAATTGTTTCATTAAATGTCCAAGATACTTATATTTTTACTTAAGTTTTTGTTATTTAATTTTACCGTCAACTAGAATTATGTAATTTTTGTTTAATTTTACAATCTTAAATATAACACCATAAACTTTAACAACAATACAAATTTTAAATTTTTTAAATTAAATATTAAAACAAAAACCAAACCAATCATGTGAAGATATGAAATAATGTCATTTGATAAAAACAATTAAGGTTGTAGAACTTCATTTTGTTGTTGTCCAAATTCTAGTTATTGTGATTCAAAGTAATCAAGTAGTTTGTTGACTTACTAGCATCTATTGTTTAGTTTTAAAAGTAAGTAAGAATGTCGTATCCATAAAGACTTTGGGTAATATTAAGAACTTATACTAATTTTATACTACTAGTTTTAAAATAAACGATAAATCATGGTTATATGAGATTAAATAATAAGAACTTAAGAAAAAAGTTAAAATTACACATTACAATATTTGTGTAGTTTTAGAATAAGAAAGTTGGTTTACAAATATGTAAAATGGATATTGTTAGGATTAGACTTCACCACCTTATTATCTTGTTTCTTTAAGCTAAAATATAAAAATTTTCTTCTTCTTCATTGCCATAAATCGTTATCTTGAAAAATTATACTCTAATATCTTAGAGCAAATCTTAAGTATATCCTATATTGAATTACAATTCCTTGTCAACTTAATAAAATAGACTTGCATTAAGTTCAAGTATTTAGAGATATCAATTAGTCATTGTTCATTTCCAGACAAATGATTTATTTATTGTCTTATCTTCCATCAAGAACTCATAAGAGTTCTCCAACCTCTTACAATTACTAATATATGGTTAATCAAGCCACAATCAACAATAACCATAAAGATAAAACATTAATGAAAAAGAGTAATATAAAACTAAATATAAATATAAAAAAATAAATAAGAGAGTTTGGTGATTACATCTAACCTCAACATAAGAGGATTTAACTACTCATGGAGTTGAATAACATGGAATTTAAACAAAATGATGAAGAAATGGAGGTGGAAGTCATGGAGGGAATCTCTGATGAATGGGTGCCTTAGTCTTCTTTTTCTGTTTTTTTTTTCTTTTGCTCCCTCCTTTATTTCTTTCCTCACTCCTCTATTTATATATGAGATCTCAAGTCAATGGGAGAGGATTTGGTAAGTGACTCGTTGAACCAAAAGTTGGGCTTTTTAATAAGGTTTGGAAGTAATCTTTTCATGCTCCTTACCTCCAAAGTTTGTTGGGAAAGGCCTAACTTTTGTTTTGGCTAAGCAAGAAGGAGGTTGGTTAAACTAAGCAATCATGTTGGCTTGGCTAGCTATGACTTTTCCAAGTTCCTTTGTTTTCCTAACTTTTATTCTTCACCAAATCCTACTAAAAGAGTTTTGAAATGTTATGTGCACCAAAAGGATTTGAAACTTAATTAAATCTATAATAATTAGAGATGACAACAGGGTACTTGGGAATAAGTTTTATTTTTCTATCTTTATTCTCGCAGTAAAAATCTATGTCTATCCTCATTCCTGCAATAAAAATTTATTTTTATTTTTATTTCTATACTTGTCCCCATATCTAATGGATATTAAATTTTTATCTTATCCTCATTTCTATGGAGTACAAGTATATCTCCATAGGATAAAAGGTATAATTATTCATGTTATTTACTGTTTTAAATATTAATTAAATATGTTAAAAGAATATAAATAACTATAAAAAAATTATATATAAAAGATTCAATATCAAAATGATATATAATAAAATGAAGTTTGTCATTGATTTAAAATGTAAAAAATAATAATTTTTAATTATTATTAGTCACTCACATTATCAATCTTAGCATTTGATAAAATTTATATAAAGTGATTTAAGGCTTCCGAAATTAAAATTAAAATCTTTATGTTGTAAAGTAACTATTAATTAAAAAAAAGTTATGTTGCAAAGGAGTTATATTAATTAAGAAAATAATTCAATTATAATAATACATAATTTAATGGTATATAAAATCCATAAATTAGTCACTCATATTACGAATATTAGCATTTGATAAAATTTGTGTAAAGTGTTAAAATTTATTTGGCATTGTTAGTAAATTAAGGTAAATCATTCATTGCAGATGGTTTTAGTCTTCATCTTAAGGACTATAAATGTCTAGCTTAATGAAATGTTTTAGCATATTAAGTTAATTTTTCCTCTTTTTCTTATGTTTTACTTTTATATCTCATAGTGTTAGTTAGTGTTTTGTGATGTCCCTACTTCATCATCCAATAAAAACAGGTACCTAGATTTTCTTTTAATCATTCTGTTTCCACCATTTAACTGCTAAACTTCCTAAAAATACCATAAAGAGTATAGCAGGTTCTTTGACCACCTTATATATCTTTTCTATTAACTCCTTTCTTACACTTACTCCAAAATATTGTCTGTCATTCAATTATTTATCACTTTTATTAGGTAACAGGTTATTTTCATTCCCCCACCAATAAAGATTCCTAACTCGTACTTTTCATTTGGACGATGCTTCGAAAATACAGAACAATCCTTTTCAATGTTTACAATATGTGTTCTTTGAAAAAAAATAACTTGGGAATCAACTTTGGAATTGAATCATTGTCCATTTTGTTCACAATTAATGATGATAATTTTGATTCCAAAGTTGCATAATAGTCCAGTTGCCTACCAATATCGACAGTGACTTTAAGACACCTTCAAGTAATTGTTTGAATTCAAATTAACTTTTGAGAAAATAACTTAAACCTTTATGTTATTGAACTCCTTATATATAGCAGTAATTGCATGGCTAAAACTGAAACTAACATAAATCTAATCCTTGCATGAGTTAGCATAACGTACTATGTTTTTCAAATGTAAGAAAAAGCTGCACAAACACAATGTATAATGTATAATATTATTGCTGAAGACAGCTAAATTCTAAGAAAATGACATAAGAGTGGAAGAGGTCGATAAGGTTTCCTTTATCTTCAAATTGAATAGGATGTCACCTTTGACCTTTCAAACGACACCTAAGGACAACAAGGTGCATATGGTGCAAGACATTACTGTTCAAATACCAGTTATTGAATCTGTCACACATTCCACCTACCCATAAATCAACAATTGAATTGTCGCTGCAACTTGCAAGTGGTAACATACAAATTTGACATAAATATCTCTTTTAACTCCTGATTTGCCACAATTATGGAAAATTAAAACCCCAAGACCAAAATTAATTTGACGCACATTTTGTTTCTTGGCTTCCATGATCTGCTTCCTTTAATTATTTTAAAAGCAATAATTGGCTTCCTCTTCACGCTCTATCTACTTGCCCTTTAGATATCATTAACCGTTAGAGAATACAAACCACACAAGAATAGCTTTAAAGCCCCATTCTCTAACTCCTTCTCCAACATTTGAACCATTTTTCATATTGGTCATGGTAATATGAGCCATAGGAAGTCTCATTCACATGGAAGCATACCCTTTTCGTGGGAAGACAAACCTGGGGTTTGTAAGACCCCCCAAAATGATTTCCCTCTAAATATAGGGATGAATCAAAAACTAGGTTCCCCCTTACCACCATTAGTTCCTAACCATTTGAGGAGCAACTCAAGGAGAATGCTGGAAATTCAGGACAAGAAGATTCCTCTTCCTCCTTGTCCACTACAACCTCCTCGCAGAAGCACTTCTGAGAAGGAGAAGGGGTTTAGATGGCAGGAAGACCCTTTTCTTGTAGCGTACAAGGAGTGTACCAAAAGTGAGAAGAATTGCAAGGTGCCAAGGAAGAACAAAAAGGGTGTTGGATCTAACTTTAGGTTAAGCAAATCTATTTTCTCATGTAGAGGTGGAAATGATGTAAAGGATGATATTTATGTGAGGCTGGCTCCGCTTTCTTGTCTTCCTGCTGGTAGAGATCGTTCGTTAACACTAGAAGATCAACAGAAACGAGGCTTCAACTATGAAACATGGCTATAATATTCTCTTCTCTCAAAGTTCTCCTTTCTGCTTCCCAATTACTTGTAACTTACACTTTATTGTAGAGCTATCTGTTTTTACAGAGGTATGAAAGATATCTGATTTGATCCAGATTATGATCTCCATCAAGAGAATATTTCCACTCTTTTACAACTTTCATGTTAAGTGTATCTTCAATTTATTTTTTATAACAAAGTCGCTCGTTAATGTAGCTTGTGATATGTTATGCACTGTATGTTAGGATAGAAGTGAGATATTGGAATGAGTAAGTTCAACATAATATAAGTGAAAAGACCCATAAATTTATTATCTTAAAGTTTTTGGATTGGAGTTGATGTCACATACTCTTATGCGTGAAAGCTCATTATTCAGATTCTCTCATTAGCATAGAGGGAGAGAAGAAAGAGCGTGTACTCTAAATTATTCCAAACAAAAGCCATAAAATAATTAAGAATATATTATTTTAATTCTTCAATATTATTTCACTGGTTATATATATAAAGAGGTAATGAAGAGCTTTTGTTAAGCGCCTTGGAGAAATAATAATTTATTTAGTGTTGTGAATTTTTTTTATTTTATTTTTCATCCGCGTGACTCAAACGCGATATATTGTATTTTTCATCAAATTTTATATTACTCGCATCACCACCAAATAATTTGTTGATATATCTTCACCATTTAAATAGTATAATGTTAACCTAAAATTTAACACATAATAATAAGAGGAAGGTAAAACCTCTAATAGAGATGTTTTTAATAAGAATAATGATATTAACCATCCATATTATAATTGTACAAACATTTGAGAATCACTTTTTTAAAATATTATTAAATAATTCAAAATTAGTATTATTATTAGTATGAAAGAGTTGAGTGACATACGAAAAGATGGTAAAATTACTATTATTATAATTATAATATTATATAAACATAAAAAGTGTATATTTAAAGAAGTGGGGAAGAAAATAGAAAAAATAAAAATATAAACACAATGGTTATGATAAAGGGGGGAAATGTGTGATAGACTAATGGATATGATGCACTTTTTGTGCTTATTTTCTAAGGTGGAGACAGAGTTGTCAACCAGGTAGGCATACCCAAGTCTGGTTTTAATGGATTATTTAAAAATTTTGTATTTGATCTGTTTTCTAAATAGACTATATTAAATTAATAGATCCTTTTTGTTGATTTTATAAAAATTAAATAAATTTAAATAAAAATAAAAATTAAATATATATTTTAAAATTTAAGTCATATTATTAAATTTAAATTTTTTTAAATATGATAATTCAATATATAATAAATATAAATTATAATTCAATACAAATCATGTTTTTTAAGAAAATAATATTATTTAATTTTTTAAAATATAATAATTATTTTATAAAACATATCAGTCTATAAGTTTACATACCTATCAAAACAATTTAAGTTTATTTAGGTTGCGGGTCAAATAAATGGGATTAAAAATGACTTAATTTAATGTAGGTTACAATCTTTTGGATGATATAATCTTTTTTGGAGAATTTTTTTAGGTTGACATGTTTAGATCAAAACTATTTTAACCATTTAAAATAGAATGAATATATTACAAGTTTGGTTGGAGGTACATTTTGGTTCACATAGTTATTACTCTTTTTTATCATACTACTTCAACTATTTTTTTTCTTTCAAGTTTTGGTTTCATTTTAAGGTTTTGGTTCCAGAGGAATTAGATTATATTTGTCCTAGGTTTTATTTAGCTAAAAACTAGCTTAAAGTTTAAAATAATTTAAAGATAAAAAATGTATCAACTTTAATCTTTTATTTCTCAATCTCCTTTTTAATTTAAAATAATATTCTAAAAAAACATACATTTATATTCATTATTTAAGGGGAGGGAAAATATTATTTATCAATAAATTATCTTTTATTAATTCTTCCAAAATCACTGAAACATTTATATACGAAGATAATGTCAAAGTTGTCAAGAATATAATTTCCCTAATGCCTTGTTCCCTTTTGAAGATGGATTTGAGGGAGAGGAAATAAGTGGATTTGAAGGGAAAGAGAGTGGAAAGTGAAGTTGTTTGTTTTAAGGGAAAGATAGTGGAAAGTGAAGGGAAAGTTTGTGAAAGTTTGTGAGTGATGTGATTGATGTGATAATTTAAAATTAATTTTGTAATTGATAAAATGAGAAAATGACTATTTTGTCCTTTGTTACAAAGTTAATTATAAAATGGATTTTGATAATTTATTTAAACTTATTTTCCATTTCATATTTTAAATTTTGAACTGAAAAATAATTTTAAATAATCTGTCGCCGTGAGTACATGCAAATATGCTAAAAATGTAATTTATAAAAATTAAAATTAAAATATCATTAAAATTAAACATACAAACATTACAATAATAAAAAAAAAGTTCTTAAAAATAAAGTTGCACAACATCATTCATTGAGAAGAGTCTTTGTTCCACAACATCATTCATTCAAAAGAGTCCTGGAAGTCACGGAATCTTTGTTCCAGATCATCATACTTTTGATGTAGTCTCTCAAAACCCCTATCCATGTTTGTGTTCATGTTATTTAGTCCTTGCTGCAAGCCCACAAGACGATTATTTATATTTATATTCATGTATTTGAATCCTTCTTGCAACCCCTGAATACCATGCCAAATTTGATCAAGCATTTGAGGATCATGTTGGACTGGGGGTTGTGCTGGAGCATGCGGAACCTGATGTTGCTGAGATATTGTTGGTTGTTCAGGTATTGGTGGGTCCTCTGGTATTGGTGGTTCGTCATTGTCCGTGTCTTCTTCAACATCCTGGTTGATCCTACCGTGTTGCCAAACACCATTTACATTAACAACATTCATTTTTTTCAAAGTATTTTTATTAAAAAAGTGTTTCCACCCTAACCTATCGGCTGCATCCACAGATAAGTCTACGCCATAATGAGCCATAATGCATGTAATTAGAATGGCGTATGGAAGAGGCATACCATTTAATCATATGTTCCATGATGTGATGAAGCCAGTTAATCAAAATGTTATTTTTCATGGCCCATAACATGAAAATGTCCTCCTGCAATACTTGTGCAAAATTACTAGACCGAGGACTCAACATATGAACATATACGTAATGTAGAAGTCTATCATTAACATTCAGACTACCTACATTTCTAACATTTTGACCCTGTAGTTCTGGCCTGATCATGGAACTCAAGGCACTATCACGATCATACTCGAGTTCCTCAGGGATATCTGAAAAAGAAAGTTTTTGCCCCTGATATTTGAGATGAGCTATAGTTAACCAATCAGCTGGTTTCATTTTTATTTGTTTCTTACTTACTTCACTGTAGAGGGTACCAGCTTGACTGACTCTCAAATTTGAATAAAAGACTTTTATAAGATCTTGGTAGTATGGAACTCTCAGCATTAAAAACTGTTCTAAACCTTGAAATAGTAAGTGATGATGGAAATATAGTCCCGAGTCTGCAAAATATGGAAAATCCATTATCTTTGGTGTAAGGATTGTCCTGGTGTAGAAATTGTGGCCATATTCAACCATCTGATCATGTTTGCTAAAGAAACGTGTATGATTCAACATTTCCTGAATGCTTGGTAGCTTCCTACCAGAAACGTTATGACTAGCGGCAGGGGCTTTTCCCTTCCTTTCCCATGCACTTCTCTGTCTTTTGGGTGTTGAAGATGAGGCCATTCCTAGTAAACTGCAAAAATTTATGTGAATATATACATACATTGCATAATTATTTATACATAACGTACATTTAACTTTATACATATTTTAATTAAAACACATTGTGACATAGTTCAAATAACATTAAAATGAAATACAAGTTCTAACATATTGTTCATAACATTACATAATAATTAAACATAATAATTAAAACATAATACAACATATATTAAGTCTAAAATGAAGCAGTTCCACTCATTAGGTCAAGCAAATGCTTCTGACGCATATGAGGGGGCAGTTCAAACAGTTGCTTAGTGTGACATGGGTTATTGCAGAGGAACTCATAACAGTTAAGCGAAATTGTGTCATCCTGTAGGTTCATCTTCTTTATCATGTTCCAAATTTCATGTTCTGAATGTTTCTCTGAGTTGGTTGTGATCATGGTGAGTTTCCGGTTTATTAGGTCATTTGTTCTTTGCATGAGTGAGCTTTGGTTTTCAATATTCTTATTTGTTTGTTCAAGCATCTGATTTCCTTCATGAATTTCTTTTTCCAATTTTTGCAATTTATCTTCAAGTTTCTGCCACTGTAGGTCCATGACGTTGAGTGGATGAGGACTATAGTAAAAGATATAAAGTTCAATTAAATTGTACATCATATAACAATAATAATTAACAATAAAGACTGAAAATTTCTTACAAAGTTGATGCATGATAACAAGTAATTAAATAAAAATTAAGAAAGTAGTACAACAAGTTAAATGGAAATTCAATTATTTCCACGCATTAATTGAAGTAAATGGTCTAGGCGGAATTGTGGGGGCAAGCCGAAAAGTTGCCTAGTAAGTGATGGATTGTTGTAGAGAAAATTATAACATTGCAACATAACTTGGTGATCCTGGATGTTCATAGCCACCAACATGTCCCAAATATCCGATTCGAGTGTTGGAAGGTCGAGTTCGCCTCAAAATATCATTTCGTCTTTCTCCAACCAACACTCGTCTTTCGGCTATTTCGACCAGTTGTTTTGTCGGGACATTACCTTCACCAAGGTAATCTGTAAATTTGTCCAGTTTCGTTGTTAATTTGTCGAACTGGGCATCCATTACATCAACCATAGGGGCCTTTCTCTTTGTGCCCGTGATGATGAAGTTCTCGCAGATGGCACGATTGAGTTGGACCAGGACTATATGAGTCCATCTGCGGTGGGGACCGAGGACCTTCATCAGGTGCAACAACGAATGGTTCAGGGATGTACTCGACGTCATTATTCAGGTCCACCCTTAAACCCGCATTTGACAAATTTCTTCGAACCTGTCGTGCTGTTCTGCCCATTTGGCCAGTAGCACGATCAGCACCCCACAACTCTTCCATCAAATCATAGTGCCGGATGGGAGTAACTCTCCATCTTGCGGCTGAAGCTTTTGCCTGCCATAAAAAACCATGGATAATGCATTGAAATTAATTGACAGACAACACCATTTCGAAACACTATTAATTGAATCAGTTTTACCTTTATCAGGTCATCCCATACTTCACTTTCTGCATCAAACATTTCAGTAGATTCGTTCCATGCGAATCCACTAAGTCCACTAAACAAATCGTGGACTTCTCGCCACCTGTCTTTCAAACTTTTTTGTCTGTTTTTAACGTTGTTCTTAGTTATACCTACTAACCCTGACTGTCTTAAGGCTTCAACAATATTAGCGTATGCCTGGGTTGTCCAGCTTCCATCAACCCTGTTACCCAACCGGGCCTCATCAACCATAGCAGTCAACAGGCGATAATCCATATCTTCAGTCCATTTAGTAAACTCTCAAATGCCAGTTGTAGAATCTGCAGCTACACATTTTCCTCTATTCATCTTGTACCTTTCACAGCCAACTAATATTATTAAACAATAAATAAACAATATAACGCATTAATAGAAACATGAAGGCAACTTTTATTGAAAACAAATAATTACAAAATGCTAATTGTTTTGATAATCTGTCCACATTTCATTTGCTATGACATCCCTAATGGCTCCCCCTTCCCTATAATCATCTTCCCGAGATTGTGTGCAGGAGACATCCACTTCCTCTTCCATTAGAGAATCATCTATCCACTTCATCCAGTAGAGAATCATCATTGTCCACGCCTCGCAAAAAATTATGCAGAATACAACATGCAAGAACTATATTGGTTGTAGTTTCAAAACAATAATGCGGTTTTGTCCCACTTGCAATTATAGGAAATCTTTTTTTCAATACACCAAATGTTCTTTCAATTACATTTCTAAGTGAGGAATGACGATGGTTAAACAACTCTCGTGGGTTTTGTGGACCTCTTCTAGAGTACTCCTTAAGATGGTATCTAACACCTTGATATGGTGTAATGATTTGTCGTTTTAACATAAATCCGGCATCACCAAGGTAGTATTTACCTACAACCATTGATTTCATACTAATTAGAAGTTCGTCATCATATGACCACATATTAACTATACCAAATCAAAATTAACTGACCTTCAGGTATTATAAGTGGATCCTGTCTACGAAGGGCATCCTCTAATATTCTTGAATCAGATGCTGTTCCTTCCCATCCTGCTAGAACATATGTGAATTTCATGTCACAATCACAAGCTGCAAACACATTTTGTGTTGGCCAATCCTTTCTTCCACGAAAACGTGGCGCATCAGCCCTTGGAACTTTAACACGAACGTGAGTTCCATCTATAGCCCCTAAACAATCCTAATGGGTATGAAAATGAAAGTAAGTCATTATTTTTAGTGTTCACATCATAAATGTATGTCACATTAGACTATAGTTTGTTGTGTGATCACCTTAAAGTATGGATAAAATCTACTATTGTTCAATATTTGAGGTTGCACTTCTCTTCCTGATGACTGAACTAAGAATTCTCCTTCTAACGTAATTATCGCATTCAGGACATTATGAAAGTGCCGACTCACGGTATGACCGGAACGATGGAAAAAAAATGAAACACTTCTATTCTTTACGTTATGTCCTACAATATGCAAAAATTTAGCAACTTGTTCTTCAACCGTCGATCGAAAGGCATCCTTCACCATGCCTGTTGCCCTTAATCGTTGGCACAACTTAATGAATGCCTCAGGTCCCATGCGAATAATGTCACGACATTTTTCCGTGTGAATCAGGTACGACATTAACTCTTGCCTACGACGCTCCTTCTCAGGAAAACAGTTAATAATACTACATGTAGTAGTATTCGAAGTACGTAACAAATTCAGTCTATAAGCTACAATACAGAGAATTGCGATTGCACCTACTTCAGTTCGCACTTGTAACTGTTTTTGTAGGTGTGAAATTAAATTCAAGTTCACATTCTCCATATCTTCATCTTCCAATTCAATCATTTGAGTGTTTTCCTCTGTCATCTCAAACTTCAATAAAAAATTATAAATTAAATTTTATATATAAATTGAAATTATTTATACAAATCACAAATATAATTTCAAATTTAAAAACATAATTCAATTTTTTTATAATTATAATTCATTATTGTAAATAATATTGAAATTCCAAAAAATATAATTAGTATAAATTAATTTTAAATATTCATTTCTTAATAACAAATAATTACTAACGTAAAAATTTCAAAATATTCATAATATTCTAATATAATTATGTTTACTGTGTAAATGTAATAAATTAAGTTTTATGGAATTAATATGATTTTAAATATAATTTATATTATATTAAAATATTATGAATATTTTTAAATAATTATGTAGTAATTATTTGTTATTTCTTAATTATAACATAATATATTAACAATAAAATATTTTCTAATTTATTAATATTTACACATTTAAAAATTAATTTATATATATGTATAAATATTAATATAATTTTGTGACCTCTTTTTCATTAAAATTAGTATTTACTTTATTTTTTTCCATTGAATATGCATGTAATTCATAAAAATAATTATATTCAAAATATGAAACAGATTGGCATGCATAGTATGATATTGAATCTCAAGTCAAATTGCAAAACGGTTTCAATTAAATTTTATATATAAATTGAAATTATTTATACAAATCACAAATATAATTTCAAATTTAAAAATATAATTCAATTTTTTTATAATTATAATTCATTATTGTAAATAATATTGAAATTCCAAAAAATATAATTACTATAAATTAATTTTAAATATTCATTTCTTAATAACAAATAATTATTAACGTAAAAATTTTAAAATATTCTAATATAATTATGTTTACTGTGTAAATGTAATAAATTAAGTTTTATGGAATTAATGATTTTAAATATAATTTATATTATATTAAAATATTATGAAAAAATTTAAATAATTATGTAGTAATTATTTTTTATTTCTTAATTATATTATTAACAGTAAAATATTTTTTAATTTATTAATATTTACACATTTAAAAATTAATTTATATATGTATAAATATTAATATAATTTTGTGACCATGTTTTTTATTAAAATTAGTATTTACTTTGATTTTTTTCATTGAATATGCATTTAATTCATAAAAATAATAATATCCAAAATAATCACAATATTAACGTATACTACAGTGTGATATTAAATCTAATATTAAATCTGTAGAAGCAGCCAAATTGCATGATCACAGTGTGATATTAAAACTTTAATAATACGTGATGGCCATATTCAAAATAACAGATTCGCAGTGTGATATTTAAACAGATTCAATATGCAGAAGCCAGATTCATACGTGATAATAATATTCAAAATAACAGATTCGCGCATGAGAGTGTGATATTGAAACAGATTCGCGCATCAGAGTGTGATATTGAAACAGAAATATGCAGAAGCCAGATTCGCATGCACAATGTGATTTTGAATCCCAGACTGCAAAAGTCAAATTGCAAAACGAACTCAAGCACAGACAATTCCAAACACAGTGAAGCAAGATGAACCAGGAAAAAATCATGAACACACAAGACTATCAATGGGTTATACACGAAACGCAGCGAAAGAGAATGCAAAACGCAAAAGCATAATCGATTAGGGGCCGTGGCATAATCGATTATGCTTCACGTAGAAGGCCATAATCGATTATGCCTTGCAGCATAATCGATTATGCCCTTCTGCGTGAAGCATAATCGATTATACATGTGCCCCTAACCGATTATGTCTCACACTCACTTCGTATTCGCCGACGACAACCACCGCGAGCAGCACCGGAATCCACCACCAACAGCACCGACCACCTCCGCGCACTCTTCACGACCACCACTGCAGAACACTCCGGCCAAGGATGCACAACACCACGCACTGCACCACAAACCACCACGCACTGCACCAGCAACCACCACTCCTCACGAACAGCACCACAGACCACCAACGACAACCACCACGACTCGCCGCGACAACCTCCAACGAACCACCACCGCAGCACCACCGACGACGCACAACGAACTGCACTTCGCTCTCTACCGCAAACACAGCACCAGCAACCACCAACGAAAACAAATGCTCTCCACAACTCCACAACCACCAAGCACCTAAGAACTGTGATTTATAATGGCGAGTCAAAGTCTTCGAAGAATCTCTGCTTGTCTGTCTCTGCTGCTGCGCTCAGCCTGGGAGGGAATCTCTGCCATGCCATGCATGAGCAGCTATAGTGCACCGTGCAGGAATCTCTGTGAAAAGGGAGAAGGGTAAATACGTCTTTGCACACTTTACAGCTGTATTTCCCTTCCTTTCTTCGACCATCAGCGAGGACGTTCCTCCTCCAAATCCACTGACATCCGCGCTCTCAAATCATCGCATTTCTGTGGAAGGAAACGGGGGAGTCACCCGCTATTCTGTTCGCGGGAATAGCACTCCCCCTGAAAGGAACATAGGCTAAAGGTGATATACAATTTGTGACTATGTTTGTATGTCAGATAGTAGTGTTGAAAAAAACTACTGATGAATTTGGATAATTTGGTACATTTATTTATTAACAATTAATATTTTCAATTTTACACAAGATCAAAAAAATAAAAAAGTGAGAACAAATATCATTTAAATAATTTAATATTAAAATGTAAGAATAAATATAAATATCAACATTAAATTTTTATCATTATGTTCTATTTTATATTATATTTAAAATATTTGAATTAATATTACATTGATAAACACAATAAAACAAAAATTAATTTATCTTAAATAATATTTGCTTATTTAAATCCTAACATCAAACTTCTAACTATAATTTTATTAAATCTAACAAATACATATATATGTATATATATATATAGTTAATAAATAATTAAATAATAAGAATATAAAAATAAAAGAATCAATATATTACTATAAGTAGATTAAATAAGAAAAATGTAAATAAATAAAATAACCAAAAAAAATATAAATAATAACAAAAAAGATTAGTAAAAGACTGGAAAAATATAAATATTGATAAAAAAATACCAGTACATAATAGGAAAAAATATAAATACTAATAAATAAAACAGGAAGAAATATAAATAATGATAAAAAAATACCACTACAGACTTGAAAGAATTATATATAATGATAAAAAATAACTAATACTAATTTAAAAGAAATATAAATAGTGATAAAAAGACTAATATGTAAATGCAGACAAACTAAATAAATAAATATAAATTATAAAGTAACTAAATAAGTAAATAATATAAAGTTCAAAATACATTGAAAAGAAAATATAATTATAAGATTAATAAATAAATAAATAAAATGACGTTAGAAACTCCCCACAACAAATGTAATTATAAAATAAATAAATAAATAAAATAGTAAATGTCTTATTTAATTACTTTAGTGATGGTAGTTAACTTCAATATCTTTTTTATCTTTCTTTCTTCTCTTCTATCTATTACGTAAAATTTTCTAACCACCAACCTTCATTTGATCATGTCGCAACTGAAATCATTGAACGAAAAAGGCTTTTTTTTTAAAAAAACAAAATAAATGCAACGAGTCTCCACCTATATTTATTTAACAAAAATATTGAAGATCTTAAAAAAATTATATGCGAAACCAAATTGTAGATTCGGAAGCCAATTATGTATAAGGAAGGTGATAGCACCCTAATACATTTGTCATAAAAGAGTTGTCTCCAATGAAATACAGGAATTAAGCTAACTTAAAAATATTTATTTTACCTCTCAAAATAATGTTTTGTTGTTTATTTAGTGTATCCTTTTTTTATTTATAAAATTTAATTGTTATTGTTATTATTATTGTTAATATTATAAAAAGGAAATATTTTTATTATTTTTTTAGTTCGACAAAGACAATACCCTATTCTTACATATCTCCAAAAAAAATGGAAAATCAAAGTTACGTAATTATTTTGTAAAAAATATTTGTGAATAACATATTTTAATATATTTTTAGAATTTCAATTTAATAATTTTTTTAGACTGCATTCAAAGTAATTTTAAAATATTTTTACGTTACCAAATTAAAAGTACATATAAAGTGATTTCAAATAATTTTAAGAATAACCAAATTAGTAGTACAACTAAAATAGTTTAGTAATTTTAAATATAATTAAATTAGTAGTATAACTAAAGTGGTCTAATATAATTTTAAATATAACCAAATTAGTAGTGCAACTAAAGTGGTATAAAAAAATTTTAAATATAACCAAATTAGTAATGCAACTAAAGTGGTGTAAGATAATCTAAAATATAACCAAATATATATACTTTGTTTTATCAAAAGAAAAAAACACTGATGAGAAAGCATCTTAATCAAATAAAAAGAGATTTTTTTTAAAATCTCAAAGAGATTAACCACTTGGTTCTTTTTTTAATAATATTTTTGAAATTAAATTATAATTTAAATTTTTTAATATTTCTTCTTCTTCTTATTTATTTTTATTTTATTATTATTATTATTATTATTTTAATTGAATAGTTTATTATATGATATTTAGAAAAAATAATTAAAATTATCTAGAAACAATATAATTTAATATATCAAATTTGAAAAAAAAATTGTATTGTGAATTTTAGGACATTAGAAGCGTTCTTATAGGAATTGATGTTTTTTCCATCTCTCAACGACCATCTAGTATTCTCTTGTACGATCTTGTATGGTAGTTAGGGGAATTTTGACCGTAGGGGAATTTTGACCGTAGAGGAATTTCCAAGAAAATTTAAACAAAGATGCTTGGTTCTTGATATGGAGGTTGAAAACAGCAGACCTCCTTCGTCTTTTGATTTATAAATTTTACTTAATTTAATAGTGACAGGTTTCCTCTGCTGAATGCTTTTGACCATATGAAGTTTTTTATGCATTAATCCAAGTGATTTATTAGATGAGCAGACGAGAAGTATATTCTGAATAAATACTGCAACAGTTACTCCAAGTGTTGTATTAGATGAGCAGACGAGAGGTATACTCTGAATGAATACTGCAATAGCTCCCCAACAATAATGTTGACCAACTATATTCATCCTATGATGTTTAACATTTTTTCTTTCTAGTTTTACATTTATGATTTGACTTTACTAAACAAGGATGTGTTCCTACAAAGACGGGCACTCCAAAGTACAAAAAAGGTAACGAGCCTTTGGAGAAGTTGATGAAATATTTGACATTTTTTTATTCAATGGGATGAGGCTTTGTTTTCGGCAAAGAAATTACTTTTATCACTATCGACCCATTGTCCTGACACATTGTCATACCGCTATAGAGTGTAGACTATGGAGATATTTCTTAATCCCTCTATAGAAAACAAAGATGGCATCTACATAAAAAAGCATGTGAGGGAAGAGGTCATGACAATTGAAGTTACCCATGTAATTGATTTTTCCAATTGAAAAAGTTCTAGATAGAGCTCTAATGAGTCCTTCCCCTACTAGGCATAACAACAAGGGTGAGATCCCCTTGTCTCACCCCCTTGTAACATTTGAATTAACCATGTAAAGAACAATTAATCATACCAAAAAGATTTGCTAAGGTGAGGATCATTTTAATCTAGCAGAAAAAAAATTTCTATGAAGCCAAATGTGGATTTTGCACCATAGAAAGTCGAAAATGTTAAAAAATTATGGATATGGGTCCATTTTTTATTATGAAAAGGATTAAGTCATGCTACGTAACACGACTTCAAATGAAGAAGTCGTGCTTCGTAGCACGAGGTTTGTTCAATTTTTTTGTTTTTTAGTGAAGTTGTGTTACGTAGTACGACTTTAGTACTTAAAAAAATATCCTAATCTGTAAAAAAAAATTTTTTTGGACCTTTTACAGAATAAAAACCGCCAAATGTACAAAGGATGACAATAATATAAAATCAATTTAAGGTGTTTATGGCTTGTTTTATATCAATTTTTAGAGTTACGTTTCTCCTAAAAACCTTTTTGTCCAGCAAATTGATAACTTCAAAAGCAATGATTATGTAGTTTGTTATATTCCTTTCCTTAACAAACAAACCTGCATTGGTTTTTGTCTATGATTCTATTAGGAATATGACCGCGTTTTAACTAGGATTTTGGTGATATTTTAAGCCTAAAGTTGGCAAGCGTTATGGGTCTATAATCAAAGATCGTTGTGGCACTATTGAATTTGGAGTTGAAAGTAAGAATGTTAGAATTCATCTTTGGGAGGATGTAATTTTGTAGGAAGAACTATGTGATAACGTTGAAGACATCTTGCCCCAAAATGTGCCAATAGCTTTGGTAAAACACCCTTCTAAATCCATCTATCCTTGGTGCTCCATTCTTATTCATACCAAACCCTGCCATCTTAATTTTTTCCATTGAGAGGAATGCAATCAGACTTCAATTATCTTCTTCAAACATCATATTATGGATATTTTTTTCAACAAACTAATGCATTGCCTCATGTTGGATACCTGTGTGATGGTTATATAGCTTTAATAGTCAACAACATGTTTTTTAATGTCCTCCTTGTTGTTCAACCAAGTGTCTTGATCCATGATTTTAAGAGTGGCTGAAAACAATTTTTTTTAGCCATGGTCTGAAAAAAGTATTCTGTTTTTGTCACCATTGATGAACTAATTTAGCCTGGCCTTTCTTTCCAAAATATTTCCTCATTGTGCAATGTGTCATTAAGTTGTTCTTGTGTGTGTCTTTCTTGTGGATCATTTCCAAAACATCCTCACTCAATTGCTACAAATCATTGTGGATCATTTTCAAGGAATCCTGAAGGTGAGCCAACTTAGTCTGTATATTCTCGAAAGTCTTGGAGTTCCATTCCTAAGATTGGCTTTTGGATCCTTCAACTTTTATTGCGACACCATCATAAGGCAACCAAGTATTTAGCGTGACCAACCTTTCTGGACAATATATTTGAAGTATTCTCTCCAGGTCCACAAAGACATAAACATGAATGAAGTTTTTCCTTTATTTACAAGGTCCCCTAAAAGAAGCAAGATCAGATGGTGATTCGAGTTGCACCTATTTAGAGTTTCACAGTTGATATTCCTCTATTGTTTCAGACAGTTAAGGTTACATATAACCCTATCCAATCTCATGTCAATCCTATGCTGACCTCTCTTGCCATTCGTCCAAGAGAATTGATGGCCATGACTAGAGATGTGTATCATTTCCTTATCATTTATCCGACTTTGAAATTGTCGCACGAGTTGGGGTTGGAAGGATTTCCCCCTCTTTTATCTTCTTCAGTAAGGATTGCATTGAAATCCCCCTAGACTATCCAAGAGTCCATAAATTGTTTTTGAATTTCTCCTCATTTTTCTTCTTATGTATGTATATGTGTGTGTATGTGTGTGTGTATGTATGTTTGTGTGTGTGTATGTATATATGTTTGTATGTGTTTGTGTGTGTGTGTGCATGTGTATGCGTATGTGTGTATGTGTGTGAATATGTATATATGTATGTACGTACCTATGTATGCATGTACGTACATATGTATGTATGTATTTGTTCATCAGTAATCTGTCCATAACGTCCTTCTACCAAGATATTTTGATCGTAAGTAAACCAATTTTTCTTATAGTATTTTAAGGTAGTTTTTTGTTACCCCACTTGTAATGCCATTTACATTCTAATACATGATTTTAATAATTGATATTTTTTTTGTAGCTAAGCCTCTAGGCGCTTTCTTAATTTTTGTTGCTCTTCCTTTTTTCTTGACAACTTGTTAGAAAACAACTTCGTTTCTAACTCTTTCTCATTTTTCCATACGATCATCCCAAAAACTTGAGAAATGTTTGCAGTCCTTTAAAAAATGATAAAATGAAAATTGTCTTCTTGGAATGCAACATCCAAGCCACCATCTTTAGTGGCCTATGACAATCACATTCAGGTATAGAGTCACTTGTGGTCACTCTTGCATAGAGTCACCACCTTCAGAAACAGAGTCGTCATCTTCAGACGTAGAAGCACGAGACCTAAAATCATCCCTCATAAAGAATTAAAGATATTCCATCATCTTTCAAATGAAAGAGGACAAATCTCCTGAAATAGTGCAAAATTGTTGAAAGCTTTAAATTTCATTAATGAAGTGTTCAAAAAACAATTCTATAAATTGAGAGATTCAGATTGCAAAAAGAAAAGCTTTAACTTTTATTAATGGAGTGTTTAGAAAACAACTCTATCAATTGAGAGAGGAATTTTTTTTTTCAATTGATAAGGAGATAAGCAAAAGGAAAGGATAAAGACTATATAATCAGTAGTGTGGAAGCCAAATCAGAATAGATAAATCCAAGGCAAGAGATTCTTTGCAGGTAAGAAACTCTAATTTCATTTTAATTTATCATTCTGTGAAAGCTTTTAATCCGTTGAGCGAATGTGATTTGAGATACAAACCTTTATGCAACCTTCAAAAGCTTCTCTAGCAATCACAACCATCATTATTACCTTCCACTCATTTCCTCTTCTCCCACACAACAATAACACATGCTTAGCATTAGAATTTTGCCTAATGCTTTCTCTCCTCAATGACTGCACTGATTTCTCTAATCATGGCCACTCTGGTGACCACGGCTCGTATGACCAGTGCTCCAAAAACTACGACTTCTGTGACCGTTGCTCCATTTTGTTGCCCTCCCTCATGGATCTTCTCCTTTGTGAATCACAAACTCTAATTATGCTTTTGACATAGCACGATTCTCACTTATGGAGTGTTCCAACACTTTTTGTCTCTCTTTTCTTTTTCTTTTTTTTATTTTTTATTATTTAATTGAACCAAGGGCCAAAATCATGTTTTATTTTTAGCACCCCACTTATGTTTTACTTTTGTTGACAGTTTTAATAACTTAAGTATTGATATTTTATAACATTAAAAATATTTAACTTCAACAAATTAATAGTGAAAATTAATAAATACTTTGATGCTTATTTTAGAAACACTATCAATTTAGTTATTACAAGATTTTTAAATTATTTTAAACAACATTGAAAATTTTATTTATTTGGGTTTCTTTTAATTTTTTTAACCATTTTAGATGCACTTTTAATTTGGTTATTTTAAAAATATAAAAAATATTTTCGACATCTTTAGATGCACTTTTAACTTGATTATTTTATAAAAATATTCTTGACCACTTTATATATACTTCTAATTTGCTTATCTTATAAAAATTATTTTGACCACTTTAGACATACTTTTATAAAAAAATTATTTTAAACTATTTTAATATAGAAAATTATGTGTTCAAGTTTTGATCATTAGGATTAATTATGGTTATTCAAGTTTATTCAAAAATAACCAAGAGAGATCAAAGTGAAAGTTGTTTTGTTACTAGTATTCAAACTTGTTTGATCCTTTATGATTATTCAAATGAGGTGTTCATCTTTTGAGGTTTTCAAAAGTGGTCTTGTTCTCATCCTTTGTGGTTATTTAAAGAATGTGTGTTCATTCTTTATGGTGTTCAAGAAATATGCATGTTCATCTCTTGTGTGTTTAAGAACGACGTTGTTTATCCTTTATTTTATACAAAGGAGGTGTCTTTTTGTAAATCTTCCTGTTATCTTACTCTTATTTTGTTACCATGTAAGTTTTAAAATTTATGTTAAGATAGTTAGTTGAAAATCACTCTCATTTAAGGTAATAAATCACTTGATGTATGATCTATTTTGATCCGAATCAGTATAAACTTTTTGTATTTATTTCTTTCTATCCTTACTCTCATTTATATCCAGCTCATTTATTTTATACTGTGATTTTAATCAAGTAGAACTTAATTTTATTTTAAGGTTTTTATTAAAGACAGTTTTAATCAAACTAAAAATGAAAAGAATAATTATTTTTATCAAAAAACTAATTCACTATCCGCTAGGTATGTTTTATCTGTTTTATTATTCTAACCAATATTTGAGTAGTAAATCATTTTATTTTTATTTTAAATAGTTATATAATAAATAAATTTGTATAATTTAAATGATAAAATGAACAGAATCCTCAAATATTGTTGTTATTATTTTTTATAAAAAATAAAGGGTTAAATATGTTTTGAGTCATTGAATTATTTGTTAAAATTATTATTTTTTTCATAATTTTCTACTTCACTATCATCTGTCTCTTAAGCTTCTTTCATTTTTTTCTCTTCCATTTCCTTTCATTTTCCTTTCTTTACAGATGTTATTATTTGTCATCGAGGATCATTTACACCGGTTTATAAAATATAAGGACAAAATAGGTCAATTTGTTTCAAATTCAAAACACAATTTTGACAAATAGTTCAGAAACTAAAAATATATTTAACTCAAAAATAAAAAGATAAAAAATAACATATAGAATATTATTATCTATTATTGTAAAACATAAGAACAAGATACCATTATTAGAGTTCTTAATGTAATAAAAGGTAAAAACATTTTAAAATATTACTCCAAAATGCAAAAGGTTATTTCTTAACTTCTTTTTTACTGCTGTTCTTTTTCCACTCTCACAATTTATCTTCTTTTTTCATTGCTTTTAATTATTAACTTCTTTTTTATATTTCTCTTCTTCTACTCTCTCACAATTTATCTTCTTTTTTTATTGTTCATTTTCTCTTAATTCTTTTTACAGTTCGTCTTCTTATGGTTAATTTTTTCCAACTTTCTTTCCACTTCATTTTATACCTAGTTCACATTCTTTGATCTTTGTTGTCCATTGTTCATTTTCTTTATTGTTAGTTTTCTTTGTTGAAATTTGAACTTAGTCTTTTCTGCTAAGCTTCTTTTCCACTGTGTCTTTTATGATTTTTCATTTTTCGTTACTTCCTCACGACGTGCACAATGGAAACTGAATCGTGAATCATATGATTCAGATTCGATTCATCCGATTCAAGTTACAATTGAGACTACAAAATCATTCATCAAACAATATGTATTGAGAAGGAAAACTTTTGTAATGAATCACGATTCGAATCCTTCGACTTTAAGTACATGGTTAAGGGGACGCAATGTACTTGTATTTCTGTTGATGAAAAACATCCGTCCATAAGATAAAATACATCACCAATCAAGAAAAGGAGATAATTGGCTTTCTTTAATTGGTTATAGATTTAAGATATAAATAATATAGGAGAACATGAATCATGAAAGAGCTTTACATAAATTGAATAATGTTATGTGGCTGATCATATCTTTCTGGTTAGTTACAGTGATTTTCTAAGATCTTCTTTGAGTTGACATCTATCCTGTTCCTTACAGCACCCAATACCTGAGTCAAGAATATACTTTGCTTCACGAGAATATCTCTGAGAATCACTACAACAAGTTCCTCAAACTAGGGAGAGAATCTCAAAATTATGAGGTAATGACTAAGACGTTCTTAATTGACTAGGGTGCGTTCTTCATCATTCATACAGTTTATAGCCGTTCTAAAACACTTGTTCAAAGATAACTAATTATATTTTTTTGTCATATAAATAAATTTACTATTTTCATTCTGATAAATTAGTTTATTTTCCTTTTGGCTTAATTAGACGACAATATCTGTCCAGTTCTCCCTGCTCTTACCCTTGGGTTGCAATCACATGATTTCATGTTTACTGTGCTAATTCAAGCTTATTTGATATCATATTATTTTATTTCATTTGAACTAATTCATGCCTCTAAAAAAGCACTCTCCATGCCACAATCAATGTAGAAAACGATGTTTTTGGGTTTATTAATCAGCACTGTGATTGTGATAATCTTTTAGTGACAAAATGAAGTACCAACTTTGGGATTAATTTAAAGAAAAAAATCCATAGTAGTGAGGCATAGAAAACCCACTTGATTGGCAGAAAGGGACATGCGCAGTATTGGGCTTGAAAGGTAGCCTCCAACACGTGAAGTAGTGCCTTATATGTATAGGTCACTCTGTTTATTTACAAATATTTTTATGCATTAATAATTCCCATTTTCTTTGTTCAAAAGGGAACTAATATTTGAAATGGGTGTATCAAATATTGTACATATTGATTAAACTCATTTGAATGACACATTTATATAACATATACAACGAAGACAGTCAATATGATTCCCTAAGGATCTACTTATGTTATACCTTGTGATGAAATCTTTAGATTTTGTTGGTTTAAAAGTTTATTTCGACTTGATAAAATTTGATAAACGTATCTAAGGTAGTAATGGCAAAACGAGTCATTAGCATGACTTACGGTGAACCACCAAAAATAGGAAAAATAGGAAGAAGTGGATTGGTCCGTTATATTTAAATAGGTCAAACTTTTTTATTCCTTTTGTTAAATGACGTTTTTAACTTTTTTAATTTATAATTTAAAAAGATTAATTTTTATTTTAATATATATATACATAAATAAAATTTAATTGATTAATTAATATCTCTAATTAAATAAATTAAAATATATTACTTTTGATATTAGATTATTCTATTATAAAAGAAAGTTAACTGATATCGAAACTCAAAAGACACAATTCTTAGCATTTTTTTTATTTCAACTAATACAAACAATTAATTTAGAATGTACCTATCAAGCTGTTGAAAATGTCGAATTTATCCTTTTGTTTTTTTGGAAATTGAGAAGGATGTAAATATTGGTGATGGAAGAAGGTGAAAGAAAATTTTCCACCATGTAACAAGTATACATAAATTAATTAAAGTATATAATAAAAATATTAAATAAATTTATTTAAAAGATTTAATACTTATTTAAAAATAACAGTTATATAAAAAGAAATATAAAACTGAATATTTAACATACTACTTTTATTTAAAAAGAAATATATTACTTTTAATATAAAATCTTAAAATTCAATATTTATAAATTTTTTATTTTTATATACAGATGAACTTTATTAATTTTAGTCAATATAAAACTTTATTTATATTGTCAGTTGTTAGATTAAATGAAATTTTAAAATTCCTGAACCAATGATTAACTTCAAAAACTTAAATATTTATCCTAATAATTTAAGCACTATGACATTGGTGATATAATTAACAAAACTAGTCAAAATTACATTTAAGTTGAAAGTAACTCCTTTCACATTCTCACTCGATACAACATTCATAATTCATATGATTTATTTAAAAAGAACGTATGTGATGACATTTTGTTGTGATTGATTTATAAAAATAATAATCTTAATCATTCATATATGATTACCCAACCCAAAATTTATATATATTTTATGGTTTAAAATATGTGTCTAACTTACACCTAACCCAAGTGATGGCGACTTTGACTCAATTCTTAATTTCTAATTGAATGAATGAAGTATATGTTTTTGGCCTCAAGTTTCATTTTGAAACGGATGATGGGAAAACTCTTTTGTTTATCTTTTAAACAAGAACTGTGCACATTTGTTAGGTGTGTCATATTATTCTATATGATGTCGTATGAAAAAAAAATCTGGAAACTTGAATAGTTTACAAAGTTTCAATAAAATGTTTTACCAGGATTAAGTATAGACACGTACATTGAAAGCGTTAAAGTTAGCATAATTATGAAACTATAGTTTCAGAAAATTCATTTCTAAACGCTTTTCTGTTAATTCTCTTCAAATTAAGAGAGGAACATTATGAGAAGATAAAAAAAAGTGAGATAAATAAGTAATATTTAAGAACATTCCATTTGAAAAATTTAACATATAATTCCGTGACGAAGAATTTGCATAAAGGATGAAATGTTTTTAATGTTTTATTTATATGACATTATTTACTGTTCACAAATGAAAGAAAAATGAAGAAATGATAAATTTGTTTAAGTTAATAAATGTGAAAATGAGTTTATAAAAGTTTATTCCTTGGTGAAACAAAAGAAAAATAAAGCAAAATACTATCCACCATAATTAATATATATATATATATATATATATATATATATAGTATTTATATGCTTTCCTCTATTATTATGTTTATATCACCTCACATAGTGTATAATAAATAATATATAATGTAATAAATTGTGTTACATTAACATAATTAATTATTTCGTGGAAACACACACTGGCATGTGTCAACTTTTTTATAATAAAAAATAAAATATAAATTATTATAATAATTATTAAATAAAAATTTAATATTCTTCATAACTTTATCATTGATAGTTTTTTTATTGTATATGTACAATTTTAACATAAGTAATTAATTCAATTTGAAAAAAATATCTTTATTATTTGTGATTTTAAATTTAAATTTAAATATAAAAGAAGTACTTAATTAAATTTGAATATTTTTTACAAAATTTAAATGATTAAATGATAAGAAATTATATAGAAAAGAATTGTAAATAATATAATATAATATAATTAATAAAATATAAATAATAATAATAATAATAAATTATGAAATGATAATAATAGAATATATTAGTAAATGTTAAAAATTTAATGATAATAAAAAATATAATATAACAAATAATAATAAAATAAAAATAAAATATATTAAACATAGTAGTAATAATAATATTAAAAGTATTAAATATTTATAAAATGATAATAATAATGTAATAATTTAATATTTAAATTAAAATTAATTTATAATAATAATAATAAAAATTATAATTTTTATAAAAATTTATGATATTTCTAAAACCTTTTACTTTTCTTTATCACTCTTTCAAATCTACTTTCTAAAAAGAGTGTTTTTCTCATTCTCATATTTATGAGATTATCTTAGTTGTTTAATAAAAATTCACCAAAAATAAAAACATAGGTAAAATTTTAATAGTGGTTTTGATATCGATTTGGTAAAAAGACAATTTTACTTATGACTAATTATTTAATGGTTTGTAATTTATATTCCGTAAATATTAGCCTCAGAATTATAACTTGTAAACAGTTAGATTCAGATACATAGATGACTTACTATATTGTTGTCAACTATTTCATTTTGGAGTATTATTTTATACTTTGATATAATTTATTTGTTTCAATAATTTATTTTAAATATTTCTCATTTTATTTTATTTTCATTTTTAACAATTAATTTAATTCTTTATCTTTTATATTTTTTATTCCATTATAAATATCGAATAACTTTTATTTCGAGAAATATATTTCTTCTTTCATTACTAAAATTTTTTATATTTTATGAATTTTTTTTATAAATTTATTATAAAAATTTGTAAGAAAAAAATTTCTTACTATTTTTCTATAAATCTATTAAAAAAAATTCATAAAACATAAAAATTTCTTTAGAATATATATAAACATTTAATTTATAAAAATTTATCACAGAAATCGTAAGGAATAATTTACTATAAAGGATTATATATCTTTAAAATAAGTGCATGTCTCATTTCTTAACTAATTATATAATAATGTTTATTTCCTGACAAAAGTTTACTGAAACAATAATAAAAAAATGAGAAAAGAATAAATTATAGAAAGAAGTGTTATAAAATTAAATATACTGTTCTATAAAGCATAAACAGTACTTCTGATGTTGCAATTACTAATAATCAATAAAGTAGTTTTTAATTCAAATCAATAAACATAATCTCTAGGACAGTATAAATTGATCTATCAAATTAAAATAATTAAGATTTATATGTGAGATCACTTACAGTCATTGTGAAAGGTACAAGTACTGGACTACATTTTTTTTATTTGGTGCATAACATCATTCATATATAACATCAGTTACAGTGATTAATAAATATGAGGAGGTAAAAGTTTGCATGTATAATTTTTTATTTGGTGATGCTATGATTACATCAATTGAGAGGGGAGGTTTGTTTATTAGCCAAAGAAACCTATTCATGGTTATCCTAAAATATAAACCATTGCTGATGTACTCTAAATACTATACTACTTAATTCATCCATAACAACATTAATATCTGTTACTGGAATACACATAGGTGAGTGTCTTGTTTTTTACAAAGGGGTCAACAATTATAAACACAGTAAGATAATCAAATTGAGAGTGACGAATGCACTTTCTTTGCAACTGGTAATAACCTGTGGCCCCTCTCTTCAGCAAAATCTTGTGCACAAAGTCATAAATCGCTTTATATTACTATATAGGCTAAAGTTCTCCTCTTAATTGCACTTAATCCAAAACCAAACAACTTGATTCTCTTAAAAAGAAAAAGAGGGATTAAGTTTGTACTTTGATTAAAGAAAGTGACGTATAGACATATTATTTTCATCATATACTTTCTTCGAAGACCATGTTGATCTCGGTTTGAATTCCCTGTTAAAAAAGACCCCTTATTCAGAAAATATTTTAACTTAAAAAGACATGTCAGTGAAAAGAATCATTAATCAATGATATATTATCGGATTATTTATTGCAAATTTTATTTAACATCAAAACACATTTTTTAAACTCCTTTTCAAAATCCTACAAAATCCTTAAATAAACTTTTACTTAGAATCTAGAGATAATTTGGAATTCACAGGGATTTGATAAAATATTTTAGCTTCTATAGTTGGTCATTTGATCATGGCGTGGCCAATGGTTTAGTTTTATTGTATTTTAATGTATAAAAAAAAGTAGCATTGCTATATTATTTTTGACCAAAAATGAAACAAAAAGATCTCATTGCCCAGTCAATTATAAGCTGGAGAGCACACAACCACTTTTTGAGTGAAACAGGTTACACTGAGTATAAAAGTTTTTACTATGCTAATTAGTAAGAAGTGACTTTTATGTAGTTTTTAAGACAATCATCTAATAAAACGACCATTCATAGAGATTTATGAATTATGATAGAAAAAATGTGCCATTCTTTTTAACATTATAAGTACATATATTATTTATTCATACTTATTATGTTGTTATGATGATCAGACGCAAGTCCTCGTTAACTAGAAGTCGTATATAAATACGAGATTATATATTGTTGGGCAGTTTGATTCGTATATATATAGGTGACATTAGTTTTGACTTTTGAGAGTTTGGAGTCTGCAGCACCAGTATCAGATGTGCATCATGATTATATATAATAGAAGCTAACAACTACAAA
This sequence comes from Lablab purpureus, assembly GCA_030347555.1. Classification (NCBI taxonomy): domain Eukaryota; kingdom Viridiplantae; phylum Streptophyta; class Magnoliopsida; order Fabales; family Fabaceae; genus Lablab; species Lablab purpureus. Next base: position 16,666,348 of record CM059256.1, read on the forward strand.
AAAAAATAAAAAATAAAAAAGAACTGATACTAGAAGTAGAATAACAAAAACAAAAGGCTAATATTTTACACAAATATAATAATTATGATCGGTAATATATATATAAGGCATACGGTTTTGAAAATAAGGAAGAAATATTTTCAAAAACCGAGTCTAAATATGTTATCCCAATCCCAAAAATCCCAGGCTTTAGCATCTTCTTATGTTGATCTAACTTTTAATAATTACATAGTGCGTATTATATATGATTTAATTAACTTGATTAATAGGGATGAGCGAAGTGTTGCATGTCCATGCAGGGGAGATGGGTTGTTGGAATTGTTGGAAAATCAAAATTTGAGTTAAGTTGGCCACTTTTTGGAGGAGGAGGGTTCGCTGGGACCGGAGCCATTCGTTTTCGGTTCGGAGGCGGTTACAGTGGTGCAGGACGAACTGCAACCGGTTATTCAGTTCTCGGTTTTCGACCCTGCACTTGTTCAACTGGTTCCGAAGGTTCTCCAGGTGTCTCTGTTTTCGCATGCGAGACCTGCGGGCAGATTCGCGGTTCGATATCATGCGCCGAAGTTTTCGCTCCTCCATCACCGAGACCACGGGTTGGTCCGCTTCACCTGGGTCCGGGTCGGCTTTGTCGGAGCCGGAGCTGGAAGTGACGGGTTTGGGGGAGAGGAGGAGGGGAGAGTCGTCATCGTCCCAGGGGGTGAAGTCGGCAGGGAAGGCGGAGAATGGGTTGCCGAGAAGGGGGTCGGAGGGAGGGACGGTGGTGAGCATGGTTAGGGCGGCAGAGTGACGGGGTTTTTTGAAACTAGAGGCGGAGGAGGAGAGGAGGGAGAAAGGGAAGAAAAGCGTTGCAGGACTCCGTTATTTATGGACCAACTTACGGGGCAAACGCTGTAATTTTGGGTGGCTTTCGTGGGTGTTATGTTTGGTCCCAAACTCTGTGTTTTGTACATTGCATGGCTTTTGAGTCATTTGCCACTATGGCTGTGGGACCTCTTTAGGTTAGGGTAGGGTATCCATGCTCACCTTTATTATACTTTTGGATTTTGAACTTCGTTCTGAAGGTAAAAATTTAATGCTGTGCTTACAACAAAAGAAAGAAATATTTGGAAAACCCCAACTTATATTTTTATCTTAAAATGGGATCATGTCACCAGAGGAAGATTAAGTTTGGTGTTAAATACAAATTTCAAATATTTATTCATTTGACAAACTGTGAAAAATAGAGAGGGTGAAATTAGGTGTAAGAGAAAATAAGTTAATAGATTATCAGTGGTGTGGAAATAAACATGTCTGACATCAGACAAAGGCTCCTAAAATTGTAAAATCTCTATTCATAGTGGAACAATACACAAAATACGGGTACTTATAAATGTTTACTATTTTAATGGCAAGAATTGCCTGTACTTATAAATGTCTACTATTTTAATAGCAGAGACAACACAAATGTCAAATTAAACGTTTTAATTAACAATATTTAAAATATTTCAAAAAACAATATAGCCTATTGTTTCATAAAGATACTGATTAATTTGTAAATAATTAATTTTGTATATTTTAATTGATATTGATATTGATAAAACAATAGAATTTAGACTTTTTTTATTCCTTTATTTTGCGCACTTTCGCTCCTTCTTCCTCCATTTTCTTAGATGGGCAAACAGAATTATATTGAAAGTCCATGTTTTTTTCTTCCCTGTTGTAAGTATATGTTCTGTATAGGTCGTAATCTTGTTGAGCACACTGTTAGATATTTAAATTTGAACGTCTCTTTCAACCAAAGTTTAAAATCTTAATTCATCACTTTCAAGAAAATATTACTTTTTAAAACTTTGGAGAAGACATGTATGATGAATAAAGTTGTATGCATATTATCCTATTAGTTAAATTGTAATATACACACCATGAATATACCACTTTAATATCTTGAGGTGTTTTAAATTCCTTTTTAACTTCTTATTCACCTTGTTTTCTATTCTTAAAAAAATTGGTACACTTACATAACTTATGATTTTGGTAATTTCATTTAGATTTGAATAAGTTTTAATTTGGGTGTTATGTATGAAATGTGAGAGGGTTAGGAAATGGAGTTGGAGGAGTGTGGTTTTGTATTCAAAGATGTGTCTAATAAAAAAATAGTTGTTGGAATCACATTAGACACGTGCGAAGGTGTAATTAGGTGTGAGTGGCCATATGTGTCCAATGATTAGGAAGGTTGTTGACATTAGCCAACTTTTGCTACTGTCTTAGCATAATAAGTAAAGGGAAAAGCATGGATAAAAGAAAGATACGAATAAAAAGAAGGGAAATAAGAAGTACTATACATGATATAATTTAACAAGGAAATGCAATAGAGATAAGAATGAAGTAAGAAAGAAGTGAATATATTATTTAAGGACATGAATATAAATATATAGTTGTCGTGTATTTAAGTATACAAGTTTTTTTTACTAAATTAGTGTAATTTAATTTAAAAATTATATAAATAATTTTTTCAATTATAGAGTTAATTTTGTTTTAGAGTACGATTCGTAAACAAAATTTTAATTTAATAATATATATTTAATGTTAAAATCGTATTTCAATATATATTTTTAATTTTCTTTTTTTATTGAAATCGTCTATAAAAATATGATTTTAATTTTTTTTGTTTCTTTTATCATGAAATCGTACATTGATTCATGATTTCTATTTTTTTTCTTATAAAGTTGAAATTGTATGCATATTCATGATTTTTTTGGATAATAAAATCGTACACTTTCACCAATTTTGTCTTTCAATGGTCTTTTGTTTTTCCTTTTGTTATTTTTTTTAAAATTAATATTAAAAATTTGAATATTAATTTTCTATTCTGGTTTTCCTAGATCAATTTATTAGGTTTTTATTTATTTAAAAAATATTTATTATAAAATATTAAAAAATCACTTTTGATATTTAATTTTAAATAAATTTTTGTATTTATATTAATTTTTTTAATAGTGTGGTTCATTAATTAAAATAATAATAGTAATTGAGTGTGATTTGACAATATAAAGAAAAAGTAGACTAGTATAATTTAAATAAAAATATTAAAGAAATCAAATATATAAATAATTAAAAAAATTATTGTAAATAATTTCTTTATTGTATTGTATGTTTGATGTTCTTAATTTTTTTATTTAAATTATTAAAAAAATTGTTTAATATTTTTCAAATTATATTCAATTACCATCATTATTTTAATTACTAAACTATACTACTAAAAAATGTAAACTGGTAAGTATAAAAGTTATTTAAAATTAAAAATCATAAATAATTTTAAATTTTTTTGTAATAACTATTCTTAAAATAAATGAAACCCCAATAAATTAATTAAAAACTAAAATAGAAAATTAAATTCAACTTTTTGTTAAAAAATATTTTTGAAAAATAATTTTAAAATTGGAAAAAAGAGAAATCGTGAGTCAGTGCGTAATAGTGCTTAGTCCACCATTTAAAAATTAGAAAAATGATGTCAATAAGTTAAAAATGAATTTTAAAATATGATTTTCATTTTATAATTCAAAATCGTGTTTGGAAACACTATTTTTCCATTATAAAATTGCATTTCAAAGTACGGTTTACTCACTTTTTAAAAAAATACTCATTTATTTAATTTTCAAATAAAATTACAATACTTTTGTAAAAGAAACAAGTATAAATACACTAATCACTATTCTAGCGTAAAAATAAAAAATGGTATTTAAAATTGTGTCTCTCTCTTATTCTTATTTATAATTGATATATTTATGATTTATAGTTATATTTTTTTATTTAAAGATTTTGATCTCTTATTTTATTAATCATTACATTAATTATTATCTTAATTAAATTATTAAAATTAGGATTATTCATTTATTTTAAATTATATTCTATTTTTCTTTATTATTATAAATGCTTTCCACTATTATATAAGTGAAGAATCTTACAAGAAATAAAAGGGTGTGAGAAAAAGGATGGAAATTCTATTTACTAGGACAAAGTCCATCAAACTTAAACATAGCAATAAGATTATATGCAAATCGAAACCCTAGCTACTAGTGTATTTACAAACTACATATTAATACATTTCTTCTAAATATTTATATATTTTAATACATTAAATGTGAAAATCCATTTTAATATATCATATAAGGAGATGAATCAAATTACATTATTTAATATATTTCAATTAAATAAATTGAAAGTTACACATATTATATATTATGTTCATATTAACTGAAGAATGCTCATATATTATGTTCTGTTTTGATGTTGTGGACATGCTAACTTGATCACAACTCTCCCCTGCAAGGGAAGGATACGTAGCACAATTATGTCAGCATAGATATAGTTTGGATAAGCTCAAGTACATTGAATGGAAAATTCTCTGAATTACAATTGTATGGAGTCAAAGAAGGAATCGAATTGTGTTCCAAAATAAAATCTTCGATAGCGAAAGAGTAATGCAGTTGACAAGAGGAATCACTGCAAATGTCTGTCTTTTATGTAATGGGATCACCATCCCTAAAATAGTTGAAAGGACCAATGGAAGGTAATAGAAAAACTGGGACGTGTGTAGAATAGTTCCATTAAATAGCTGAAGAATTTAAGTATTAATTAAGTTTGTTAAATGCGATATTGAAGATGATGTGGAAGGAAGGAGAAGTTGTGTTATTGTTAGGGGATGTAGATGTTGGTGATAAGATAGATGGGTACAAGGCTTTTGCTTAATGAAAAACCTTCCCAAAAATAAACTTAAACTAACTTAAACTAAGAGCAAAGAAACTTAGAATTTTATGGGATACCCAGAAAATGAGATATAAAAGAAAATAACAGTGGGAGAAGAGCATGGGCATGATGGTGGGATGAGAGAGAATAAATAGTAGCGTGACGGAAAAGGTACATAGACGTAACAGGGATGCCAGATGGTGGGAGGTGGCTTGGTAAATTAGGGGATAGGTAGGGTGGCAAAACGGGCCAGCCCGGTCGTTTAGGCCCGCCCCGTCATGAGCCCGCCAAAAAAGGATCAGGCCGGGCCAGCCCGCCACAGTGATACGGGCCAAAATTTCTAATTCGCCCCGTCATAAGGCGGGCTGGCGGGTTAGTCCGCCTATATTTTTTGTTTTTCATTTTTTTGAAAAATCTATTTTTTGGGTTTTTTATTTTATTTTTGGATCTTTGATTTTAAATTGGACTTTTTTTTTTCTTTGCAACTATTTTGTTTGTGTTCAATTTAAATAAATTTTTGTAATTACAACAATATATTAAATATGTATATGGTGACATGACATTTAAAAAGTGCAAGCTAAAAGACATAATGTTTATTACAAAAGAAATTGCAATCAGTGAGGTGTTGAAAAAACCCTAGGTATAACTACTTTCCCAAATTTAAAGAAAATGAGTGAAAGTGAACGAGGTGTTATATTTTTTTCGCGGGCTAGCGAGCTGGCCCATCCCGCCCCGCCCCTGGCCCGACGGGTTGGCGGGCTAGATGGGACGGACTGATACAGATTGGCGGGTTTAAAATGCTAGCCTGCCTCGCCTATATGCCGGCCCGCCAGACCCAACCCACTTTGTTACCCCTAGATAGAAGGACCAGCGTTTTAGAACTTAATTACTACAAAAACAAAATTCCATCTGAAAAGTTAATATCACGTTAAAATAAAAAAGATCTTAATCGATTTTAATTTTCTTTTCAAAATCACATAATTTACATCTGTTTTAAGATTCAAATTTCATAAATTCAAATTCATTAATTATTTAAATATTATTATATTATTTATTATTTCACTTATATAAAAAATATATATATATATATATATATATATAAAATAATTTATTCTTTCTAATTTATATATACAAAAAGAAAAAAGTAAGATTAAATATGAATGAAATAGAATTAGAATAATTATGATAATGTAAATATTATATATTATTTTTTAAGAAAATAAAATATTAAAAGAAAATAAAATATTACTGAAATAAAAGATAACAAAAAAATTAATTTTGATATATTTTAAATTTAATACAAGTATTATAAAACTTTCTATATTTATTGATAATGAGTTAATAAAATGTTATATATCGTTTTTAATATATAATATTAAAAAAAATTGTTGAGATGTATGATATACTCATGTTTTACAAATATAATATATATTCCCTCCGTTCTAAATTATAAGAGATACTTTTAAAGGAAAATAATATAAAGCGTTTTAGAATTCCAATAATAATTTTTTTTTATATACTCCTATTAATTATATTATTATTTGTATTAATATTAAATAGTAGAAAGAGAAACTAAATATTAGAAACTAAAAATTAATTCTTTTTATTAGTCTGACTCTTCATCTTTCACTATCATCTATTAATATCATGTTTTAATTTTTTTTATTAAAGTTGCAGCAATTAATATAATTTTAATTCAGTATTTCTATTTGCAATTTGTGGAAATTGAAAATTTTGATTGAAAATTTAAAATTTTGATTGAGTAGAAATTAAAATTTTGATTGAAATTTTATTTTAAAATTTGAGTATAATTATTTATAATTTGGTGGAAATTAAAAAATTTGATTGAAATATTTATTTAAAACAATTAGTAGTTCTGATATTAAATTATTTAGAAATAATTTTAAAATAAATTCAAAACTGTTAAAAATTATAATGTGAATCAATTTACAATTTTATTAAAAAATTAATTTATTTATAAAGATTTTTTGTTAAATTTTAATTAATTTATTTAATAGTAATTAATAAAGATAAAAATAAAATATTTTTTAATCTATAAGAATTTAGAAAATATATCTTATAATTTAAATCGGAAGAGTATATATTAATAAAAAATTATATAATTAAATAATAAAGTCTATTTAAATCAAATCATAAAAGTTAATTCAATTTAATTTGAATAACTTTTTATATTTAAACCAAAGTGCATCTAATTTTATATTTAATTTGAATATATTTTTAATTAAAAACTAAATTAAACTCCGCTGTGAATACTCTTAAAAACAATTATAAACAAGGGGATGGACTACTAATTGAAGTCGAAGTAGTTAAAATACATTAAATCATGGTTTTTTTCTTAGTTAAGTTACATGTGTACAAGAAAATATTCTTAAAAAAAATTATTTTTATAAAAGTTTTAAAATAAATTTTAAAAGTTGAAATTTTAAAATTTTATAAAAATAATTAAATCATGTTAGATCGACTTTTAAGTGATAACACTCTTCTCACATCCTTCTTTTCTTTAAATGAACTAAGATCGAGTTTACTATTGTTTCAAGTTGATTTAAAATTTTCTTATCATTTAATGTAAATCCAAACTCTATCAAATCAAAATTCAAAATAAATGGAATGAATCTGATTACGCTTAATTTGAATATAAAGTTTAATATTATTTATAATTAAAATAAAATAATTATAAAACTTAAATCAACCTATATTTCTATAGTAGATATCTTAAAATTAATAATGTTATCATAAATACAATATCATATTTTATCAAATATATTTTGAACATTGTCATCCCTACTCTCCCTCTACCCGCATCGCATGCACCCTCCCGCACTACAACATATAATTGAGAAGAAAAGGATTCAAAGAGTGATTTAGCTCAACCTTGTTATTTTGAACTATCAAATTACTCCACCACAAGCTTATAATTTTTGTGTCACACAACATTGCACATACTCAATGACTTTTTTTTTTTCTTTTTAAATATGCTTCTTATCTATCCACTTCCTGCCACTAGGTTAAATTAATCAATATTGCTAACACCAATATCTGAAATATTTTATAAAATAACGAAGTGGCGTTGACAATAAATATACGCCATTCTCAATGTCAAATTATTTTATTCATGTTATAAGCATTTTCTTAAAAGTTCTTTTATCAACAAACAAATATACATAATATATTATATAAAACTAAATAGAAAGATGTCCACTCTTTTACAACATAAATCTCTTACAAATAGATCTAATTTGAGCTTAATAAAATCTTTTAATACCTTTAACACATTTTCAAAATTACTTTAGGATTCAAAGTAAAAAATCACAAAATAATAAAAAGTTTATTAATGACTTTAATATAAATGATGGTTAGATTATAAACATATCAAAATTATGAGTTATTTTAAAAATATTAAAATTATTTTTCTTTTTTTTTCACTTTATTAAGAATATAATAGTTTTTTTTATTAAATTATGGAGTCTGATTCAATAATTGGTATAGTAAAATCTTATAGTTTAACTCTTTAGATCAATAGAAGCTCATACTTCTGAATATGGTGGGTCTCAATAGAATGTCTAGTGGTGTATAAACTGTCTAATCTATTTAAGTATTTATATAAATTATCTAAGTGTTGTTTAGAGTTTTGTAAAAAAACACTTCACATTACCTCTACTCTAGTTTAGACATTATCTAATAAATAATTAATTATGACGGTTGTAATAACCTTATAACTATTTAATGAGATATTTAAATTATTGTTTAACCAACTTGGAGTTGTAACGCTTAAGATTTTTTAACGTAAAAATTTATTGAGAAAGTAATGATTGAGTTGTAATATCTATTCATAGTGAATTTCTATATGTGGGTTCTTTTGTTGAAGTTGGTTAACACTTCAATCATCCACCTTTATCTTTTAAATATTATTCTTTCTTGATTTTTTATACTGTTTTACCTTTTACTAATTAAAGTTGTAGTACTATGTTCTGCTCTATTTTTTTTTTCGTTGAACGCGAATTTTATAAATTCTTTAAGTTATTTCCAAAATAAAAATAATTCAAATTTTGAATTATTTAAATAAAAAATTAAGAATTAGGAGTTATTCCAAAATATTTTGAGAATTATTAGAAGATAATTTATTATTCTCTCTTCTATTAACTTTTTTTCATGCAGAAACTTAGTTTCTCTAAAAAAAAGTTAAAAAAAATGACAATTTTCATATAATAAAAAAATCATCAAAATAAGAAAAGAGAAAAATAAACTTATAATAAAAGAAGCAATCTTGAAATATAATTATCTAATAAAAAAATCATACAAAAGGGAATACTTCTTACTAACTCATTTTTGCGCCAAAGATTCACACTAAACTATCACTATTAGCTCAATCTAAGACTCTTTAAGTTTATTCAAACTTCAACCCAAATTGAACTCTCAATAGGGCTGTAATAGAATCTCTACCCTTCCATATACTCATATATATTGATTGAAACAAACAAAATTCTACCCAGTTCCTCACATCCTAATTACAACCATTTCAGTATTATCAAAGTATGTCGAATCATATGTAACAAATCTGGATTTGTTTTTTTCAGCAAAGCAATACCTACATATGTTATATTGCTACTAGTTTTAGTTGTATTTTTCCAACATAGGAAAACTTCCCATTGTGCGCTCTAGACTCCCGGCCGTTAACACAAATTTCATATTTGTTGTGGAGTAATATATTACAAAAAAAATATTTTACTGATAACCAAAATCCATCAGTAAAAATAAATAATTAATATTCAAATAAATTAAAAGAAATATCTATATATACTATATTGTTACTAGTTTATTGTTTCAACATAAAAAAACCTTCCATTATGCACTTATTTATATTTGTTATGGTTGTAATACACTATAAAAATAAATTCATTTTCCCGACTACCAACACATTGATAAAAGTAAATAATTAATATTTAAATAAATTAAAAAAATAAAATTTACATACTTCAACCACTAAACAGAATAATTTTTATTCAAAATTTTACACACATATATGAATATATATATATTGAACATATAAATTGTAAAAATATAAATGAATAAATAAATATATAAATTGTAAAAATATAAATAAATAAATAAATATATAAATTGTAAAAATACAAATGAGTAAATAAATATATAAATTGTAAAAATAGTTTTTTTTTTTAAAATAAAAATACGTATCGAAAATAAAATATAAATTTCGAAATTGCAAAAAATTAAATTTTTATTACGTAAAACAAAAGTATGTATCAAGAATAAAATATAAATTTCAAAATTAAAAAAAATTGAATTTTCTTTTCTAAAATTAAAAGCCGAATGAGTAAACAAATATATAAATTGTAAAAATATAAATGAATAAATAAATATATAAATTGTAAAAATATATAAATAACTGAGAATTGATTTTTCATTATATTTTATTAATAAATTTTATTTAACACATGATATCAATTTTAAAAATAAATTTTATTGACAAATGGTAATACGTCAATAAATTACCAACAAAATTAAATTTGTCAGTAAAATCTGTTAATAATTAAAAAAATTAATATAAAAACTTTTATCGATAAAATTTTGTCGAAAATTTATAATTATTTGATAGTTATAATTTATAAGCCTATCACAAAAGACTTCCGACCTATCTCAATATGGAATAATTCATCATTTTAGCCTAGGAACTTAACGTTGAAGTTGGGAGCTTTGTAGTGATAGTGAACTTGATGCTCTGTGGTAGTAATAATTTACAGGCCGACCATAAAATACTCTTGGCTGCTTTGTCTTTGTCGTTAACAGCCATTGCCTTTTCATCAACTTGACGGTGGCCTCCTCCACCTTTTCTCCATTAAGCATTGTGTCATTTCCGTTGAGTTTAGTTTTGATGATGCTTTTATAACAGTTATCCCGACAAACTCCTTGGCCTTCCGCTGCTAATGTTTGATACAAATTTCGAAAAAAAGAAATTAATAAAAATTTAAGTATGAGTTTAAATTTGATTAAAAATAAAAAAAAAATTGAGTGAGATATATTAATTTCTTTTTACATATTTGTTAATTTTTAGTGTTAAATCTTCTTAATTTCACTAAACTCTTTAAAAGACTTATGTTTTATTAGTAGTTAAAATAACACATGATAATGAAAAAGAAAAAGGAAAAGTTCTTTTCTATCAAATGTTGTCTTTGTGCGTAAAAGATTTTGTTTCTAGGTTTCTTCGAAGAACTCCCATGCCTAGTTCTTCATGGTTTTGGTTCTTTATTCAAGAGAGAAAAAAGTATTACTTTTTAATTAATATAGCTTTTATTTTGTGTAAAAAATTATGGTTATAATAGATTCAGGTTTCTTGCATAAATAACTGAGAATCACTGTTCAAAGTGCCTATTATTTTCAGAGATTAACTATAATCAAATATGTGCAGTGCTTTACCTATTATTAAGAGTGTTTTCAATTTTGATGATTGCATGTTCTTATGAAAACATGCTATTTGGAATCATACATAAAACACACAATTAAATTAATCGCAATTTGACATATTAAGATCTACAGTCACAAATGTTTTATTTTCAAAGAAACTATTTTTATAAGAAAATTACAAACCCTCTCCATTCAACACTAATTTTTACAATAGACATAATTACTCAAGATCCTTTATCTCAAGAAACTATTGAGCTGAGTTTAATTCATTCAAATCAACTCTCTAATTTTATGGTAATTATCTACTTTTTTTCTTTTTTATATTATTTAATATGTAGATAATTATTTACTTTTTTATTTTTATATTATTTAATATCTAGATTTGAGTGAATATACAAGAACACACACTTTTGTTAAAAAAATAGTTGTGTTGAGAGGAAAAATGTTTTAAATAAAAATAAAATATTTTGAGTGTAATTTATAGATGTAGACAATTTCATCAATATATAATTAGTTTTAAGCTGAAATTTAATATAATATTAAAATTATTTACTATAAACACTCATTCTCGATGTGGGAAATTTGTATCGTGGATATCTATATCCTAGTGTACATATGTAAATTTACATTTGTTATATGAATATTTTTTTAACGTGGATGAGGTATTGAGAAAAAAAATCTAATAAAAAAATAAAAATGATTTTAGTGTAATTATATATTAATAAACAACTTTATATATAATCAATTAATTTTATATTAAAATCGAAAAATAAATTGAGTATAGAATTTGGCCAAAAAAAAGACAAATAGAGAAATGGAAGGATGAGAGTAAGATTTTGGTATGTAGTAGATAGGGGGAGAAGTTAGAAGATGTAATTGTTGGAAGATTTTGGAGAGGAGAATGAGCTACAAGCACAACCATAAGTATCTGTAACACCACCTTCAACTCAAGACCTTAAGACAATGGATTTATGGGTCTTCTCATTTATATGTTGTTCAACTTACTCATTCCTATCCAACGTGGAACTCCAACATCACACTTGTATCTAACAATAATATTATATAAAAAAGATAGATAAAAAGATAAATGAAGTTTGTTTTAGAAGTTATAACTTTAACATGATATACCCACATGTATGCGCTGGGGGCACGTGGGTGCTTAAATGGAATTTACACAGGTACACATATTGGGCAGGTAATAATCGTGAAAATAAAGCCTTCCATAGTTGTGCCCTAGGGAATCTATAGGTTACTAAAATAGTCGTAGGAGTCGGAAGAAAGATGCGAAACATAAAACCCAAGCAAACAACAAAATTACAAAACTTAATAATATATTATTATCATTCTTATTCAAGGTTGCTGCTTTTGCAAATTCTTACTTTTCTATCTATATATAAAATCTTTCTCTCTAACACCAACAAAACATTGTTGTTTTCTTCTTTTTTAAATTCAAGCATCTTACTTTTCCTATTACTATACTACCATTCCTCTCACTTTTAGTCTACTTCTTCCACATGAAGGTAATTCATTTTCACGAAAATAATTAAATTATTGAACTTCTAACACTTTGAACATCAATATTCAAACCACCAATTAATGGCAAACAAACTAACCCTTGCTGTTTTGTAAATTCACAAATAATTGGCGAGGATGATGGCATCATTGATTTAACTAAATTATAGAAGGTATAAATTAGCATGTTGACGAAAACTTTAGGATTTTAATGTATTAAAGTATGCATTTATATTTTCCTTTATACTCATATCTTGGTCATTAATAACTTTAGTTACTCTACATTCACAATCTCTTTTAAGTATTTATACACCCATATGCATATCTAGCTAGATCTATTCACTCACACTTAATTAAATATGATTTCCTGGAAAAGGACATTCTTTTTTATAAACTATACCAAAATAAAGATATAATATAAATAGTACAACTATAATTTTTTTTTACTAAATAACCCTATTCTATAAAAAATATTCCATTATAATATTTTAATATTTAAAAAATAACATTAAATTGCTAGACCTAGACTAAATAATTTTTAAATAATATAAGATATGTTAGAAATTTAATATGTTTGTTCTAGACTGATCTACAAAGTCATAGGGACCTAAAGAAAGTGTGCTTTACAATTAGACAAGCCCAAAATCCCTTTGTGGCCTACACATGTACACCATAATATAATTCCATAAAATTATGCAACCATCGACAAGAATCTTGGTCATGGAAGATTATTATTATCACGTCCTAAATATTTGGGATTCACAACAATTAACGATAACTGCAAGCCAACATAATATCTATAAAAACCCTAACCAAATTATGGATTTTGCTTTACATTTATTTGCAAGTAGAATTTAATTTAATATCTATAAAGTAACATGTGGTAATTTAAATTGTGCTCTTCGAGTAGTTAATTGTGTAGAAAAGAAGTTTCACATTACAATGGAAGGAATAAAAAGACGACTTTATAAATGCAACAAGAAATTAAATGAACCTATACCTTAAAGGTTTTAATAATTATTCGATAAATTTGAGGAATGTTTCTTTTTTTCATGATAAATTTTAAAAGAATATTCTCGAGCAAAGCATCTTTGTATATTATTGTGATAAAATTATATATATATATATATATATATATATATATATATATATATATATAGATATAGATATATGTATGTGTGTGGCTATCAAACAGCATGGTCCAAGAATGGACTATGGGTCCATGGCCAAAAGCTATGATAGCCTCAAATGTGGCAAAATTTCTATGACCCTACAATATGTATCAAAAAAATATATATATATATATAGTTGTTGATTGATCTCTGAACAGTGAAAATATGACATCGAACCAGTATATTAGCACCAAGTTTCATGAGTCTTGGCCTCATGTTGACAGTATATGGCTAGCTTTATTTTGGCGGTCGGGGGTACAATAATTGCCCAAGACTGTGATAAAAGGTCTTCCAACAGCAAACCACGTGAAGGAGAAGAGGGATATAAAGCAAAGAAGCTGAAAAGAACAAGATGATTCATTGGTTCGGTACCACAAGTAGCACATATGCGCAATCATATAAAAGAAATTAGGATAATTTTCCTTGTTTAATCATCACAAATTGTCATCACGTATAACTCTCAAGACAATTATTTGTTTCTCTTTTTTATGTGTTTTACGTATAAAACATACATGACCAAAGCAAAATAGAACAAAAATACAACACTAAATTAAGAATATACAATATGAACACTCCCTTTAATGTTATGACACGTGTGCCACTTATGATATAGTAAAGAAATATTGGTGAAGAAATAAAAGAAAGTAAAGGAGGAACACGATATCTGTGGTGTCTGGAAAAAAAGAAAAAGAGAAGGAAGATAAAAATGAGATGGGTAAGGTTTTGCTTTAGTTAACTTTATGGTTTTGGGTTGGTACAACCCTCCTAATGCGTTGGACGAAAGGCATTGGGGTGCCAGGGAATTAAAATGTTGAAGTTCTCCACACCATGCAAAGATATCACATTCACAATATCATACAGGAACAAAAAAAACTGACAACGCAACTAAAAAGCATTCCATTTTCATGTAGGAGAGTCCTGAAGTGTCTACCTTACTGAAACAGATAAAATGGAATGCACTATTGTTGGGGACAGCGACTCCTTTTTCACATTTGGCTAAAGTATGTCTCTGCTCCATATTTTATCACATGCCCACCTTATCTCTCTTCTTCCTTTCAATCCCTTTTTCTTTTATTGTAATTGTAATTAAAGTATAGTTATATATCACTCCTAGCCTATTTAATCCATAATTATTTTTTACCTAGGACAACCTAACTAAATTTTCTCTCTTCATCGTATTTTTTATTCATAAAATTTGAAACTAAAACATTTTTCATAGAGATGTGAAACCTAATAATTTCACTCCTCCAACTATTATTGCTTTCAATCATTGAGAAAGGAAATCTCTCGCTCGGATTTCTCTAGATCTCTCTTTATCATATGCTAGTGATTTGGCTTTCCTGCTTTTTTTTTTAAAAAAAAAAACTTGTTGGACTTTGGTGTGAAGAATTTATGGTTGTTTTTGAAGATTGAGTTAAATTGGTGGCTTGAAAGTTTGTCTCCCCAGGATATATGTTGTGTCTTCAACCACTTATAGCCAGGTATTCCAAGTTCATGTTATAGTTGGCGCTAGTTTCATAGGACGAGGAACTACCGATGCACGAGGTACACAAAAAAGGAAACATTCTTATTTATTCTTATTCAAACGAAGGAAGGAAGTTAACGAAGCCCTCCAAAGTGGTGTCCACCATTAAGCCTACTTTGAATTTTCTTGGTCATTTTTTTTCCAAATCACTAACATATTTGGATTACTTGAATCAACTAACCCTCCTCTCGTATATTCTTTCTTTCTTCATAAACAGTTTTTTAGGTGAATTCACTCGACATGTGGTCCTACTTGGAACATATGTTTTTCTATCTTTTGACTGCACTGTATAGCCAGCCATCAGAGATTATTAGAACACGTAATGAATAACTAATATTTTTTTTCCATAACCTATTAAACAAATATTTATAAATATTTCATAAGAATAAAGTATATACCCAGAAATTATATCTAAATTTAATTTTTATTTATTTATCTATTTTATTAAACACTCAGATCATTATTAAGAGAGTTGAGTCTAGTGAAAGAGATTAATATCTTGTTTTTAGTTATTGATACTAAGTTGAACAATCTTGTTTCTTAAAGAAGACGTTTTCAAGAATTGACTTTTTGTTAAGTTTCAAATCTAAGTTTTCAACAATAAGGAAATTTAACATGTTAAATATTTTGGTTTATTATTTACGTTGGAAAGAGATGGGAACTGCATCATTTATAAAATAATAGAAATATAACTAAATCTAACAAGGTTCAACTCTTTTTTTTCATATTTACCAAAGTATCTCAATAAATATTGTTTGAAATAAAATTATAAATTTTATAAACCAACTTGAAAAATCTTCCCCGAGTAATATATCACCTAACAAATCTACTCTGTCGCTCAAGAAATGTCAATCATTCTTTCACTAGAAACAAAAAACTATCTCTCATATTGTTTGGTACATGTCTACCTCCTTAAATTGGAATGATTCTTTTCATTTTAAAGACTTCAGTTTATACTTGTATTAAAAAGTTTCTATTGAATTTTTTATAAAGAAATACTAATTAATTAATTACTTTCTACAACCAATATCCTCTTATTTTAAAAATTACATTATAACAAGAATACTATTTAAAGAGTATACTTAACTTGTTTGATTTGGTATTAAATAATTAAAATACATAAAACAAAACATGAATATTCTCTGAATAACTCTAAGAATTTGCTTTACTTACGTCGGCGGAAAGGCTTAGTATAATTAAATATCTTACGAATTCGTCAACATATAGCAAGAAATTAGAAAAAAAGAATTTGTTCTTAACAATGCATCATGCCATCTTTTTGGTTCCTTGCTTGTGACCATTTACCGGAAAACTCAGATATAACGTATTCAAGATTCCAGCTGGTGTATGTCTTGTGAACTTTAAACAGACCTATTACAGTGGCTGGAGCTGGTATGCTTCTTTTGGCTTAAAATTCGTTTTTCTAGATGCATAGTTCCTTTCTCTGGAAAATTTGTAGTGAAAAACAATGAGAGAAATATGTAATAGTCATAAAAATATGTACTTAATATTAACAATATATGTGATGTAAACAATCAAGTAACAAGTTGAACATAATACTACAGTTAACATTTTCGTGGATATATACAAATATTCACACCTTGATAGCTACGATTATGCTTTATCTTTTTAAATCATGGCAATACTGTACAGTACTTTTCAAATGAAAAGGAAGAAGCTAAGGATACCACGCATACATGCACCAGTATCCAATTTGACAACAAGCAACTGCATGCATAGCGATGGTTGATTATGAATACGTATATACGTGTACCCAGTTGAAATATGTGCAGTGTTCAAGTGTGGTTGAAGAAATGGAAAGTTGTAGAGTCATCCTTTTCGGCGTTGAGAATGAGAGATGCTGCAGAAGTGGAATCGGCGTCGGGACCATCGGTTGTGTCAACATAGAAACAAGAGCACCATTCTAAGGAAGCAAAAAAGGCAGATACAAAACTTTGACAGAGCCAAGTTGCAGCCATGCCAACCCCATCAAGCTTTTGACACGTGCATGAGGAATTCTTGACTCCTCTCCCTTTGGAAAAGCATGTCCTGGTGCAGCTCATACCTTCTTTCATTCACTGGTTTATTTTTCTTTCCCTAGATTGGTGGAACGATGTAATGGTTATTGTAATTATGTGATTAATTCATTTAATTTGTGACTAAGAAGCTTCCTAGCACCTACAACAAAGGGTATCGCGATGGAGGGCTAGTGAGTGTTGGGGGGTTTGGAATAAGAAAATTCGTGGCTTTGTCACTGCTTTTGGGCACGATAAAAGATGCTACTTATTGGCTGGGGCTTTCACAGGAAGAAAAGTATAGCACAGTCGAGGTTCTGCTTTTTGTCCTTTTGTCACTATTCTAAACCAAAACTCTAGGATTTTACTTCAACTATTCAACGTAGGAAGTATATTATTTAATGTTTTTAGTTTTTAGTAACTGATAAAAATGCTAATAATGTTAAAAATACTTGTCAATATCTGTTGGTAATGTTTATAAATTGTTGTTGTTATTTATTTATAATAAAAAAGTCTATTTATTAGAAATCTTAATTATTTCATTGAAGGGTGTGAACAAACGTCTTGTTTAGTTAATTTAAATTAAAGTCGAATTGTTAAGAGATGAGAAAGTGGGTTAATGAGGTCTATTTTTTCACTTGTCTCCTCACTAACGAATTAGGATGGAATGGTCCGATTGTTATTAGTTGTCCCGTTTAAAAATGGGTTGTGGGTCCATCCACATAAAAGGAAAAAAAACAACTTTTTTATTTAATTAAAGTTACAAGTTTGATTAAAACACCTAAAACATGTGAATAATTTAGTCTAAATTTGGACATAAATGTTTTTAGTAGAAGAATTATCTTCGTAAAATAAACTAATAATCGTAAAATGTGCTCTGGAAAAAACCGAAAACTATAACTAAATTTATGTCAATTTTATTGGCTTGTTTGTAGCATTAAGCATCACCTCCTCAACGAGTGCTTCTAAACAGTAAAAAAATAATTAAAAAGCAAATAGTAATATCTGTAATGATAGTTGTCCAACAATTTGGCTGTCTTACCTATTGCATTGGTGGGTTGGGCCGAGCATATTAATATACTGGATATTGCATTGATGGGTTGGTTTGACCATTCCCAATTCTTTTTATTGGTTATGAAGTTGGACCCAACCAACATTATTAACCTTGTCCAATACAATGAAAAACATGAATTATTTAACACGATAATATTCTAATTAAACTAATAATTGAGTTTAAACTTTAGATATACCTTTTTATTAAATATTTTTAGTCAAGGTGATGACTACTTACGTTATTATATTTTTCTAACTATTATATATATATATATATATATATATATATATTCATGTAATACATTATCCTTATTTGTATGCATTACTATATTACAGTAAAATCATTTTTTTTGTTTATAGTTGAATAGGTTATTATTTACTTTTTTACATTTAAAAAAAATAAAAACTTGAAGACTTAAAAATAAATCACTCATGAGAAGTAGTGATGCATGAAATAGATAGATAACTTTAAAATTTTGAATTCGTTAAATGAGATGATGATGATATTAGAAGCTTGTCATTTTCATTGATAAGACAATAAATTTGATGAGAAAAAAAATCACTTTATAGATATAAGACAAAAGAAATTTAAAGAAAGAGATTTTTTGTCATAGTGGAGACTTGGTGTTTATTGTGGAGGTTAAGGTAAAATTAGTTCTGCTTTCAGACAAACTATGAGGAACCAAGGAAATGAGACTCAATTGGAGGATGAGGATGAAACATCCACTTTGTAGCAAATTATTTTATCTTTTATAGAATTACTATACATTTTTAAATTAAGTAAATGTAAATGTTTTGATTTTTAAGAAAATATATACAATGACTTTTAACATTGTATATATAAGTTCATAAGAATTTATATTATTATATCTATATTTTGTAATAATATGGAAAATAGTTTTACACAATTCATGTATAACAAGATTTTATAATTTATTTGAACAATAATTTTTTGTGTCATCTTTCTGCACTTATGTAATTGTATATGTAAAATAAGAATTTATGAATATGTTTAAAACTATGTTTAAAACATTAAAAGGAGAAATATTACAAAGAAATTGGTGTATTGATTAAAAATTAAAAATTTTAGTAAGGAATTAGTTTAGAGTATCATTGACTAGGAAATGTATTTGATAAGAATTAAATAAAATTTTGAATGAGTAATTTGAAATTATTTTCAAAGTTATGTATTTGCATTTGATTGAATAATTAGTGATCAAGTTATTTGTAATGAGCAACAAATAAGAGTTAAATGTATTAGACATGAAATAAGTTTTATACCTGAGTATAAAATCGAATGTTACATTTATTGATTTTAAAAATTTTCAAAAATTCCTTTGATTGGTTAAGAGGGGAGGGGGGAGTGAATTAAGTTATACAAATTTTTCTACCTCTTAATTTTCTTGTCTGACTTATAAAAAACAATTTTATTATGTTTCTTATTAAAATATTTAATGCACAAAAGATTATTATTATCAAGCAATTAAAATAAACATATAAAAGGATAGGGATAGAGAAATGCAAACTCAATTTATAATGGTTCGGTCAATCTCTTACCTCACTTGACTTTCACTATCTTTTGTAAATCTTTTACAAAAGAGCTTGAACACTCAAAACACCTTAGGATCCCTTTCCCTTGCATTTGAGTTCACTTGAACTCAGAGAAAATCTCTCTTACAATAAAGTGTTTTTGCACAATGAACTCTTTTGAAGAGTGGATATTACAACTTGAAGATCCTGTAAGAATTCTTATTATTTGAAACTGTTTGACCAATGAGTTTTTCAAAAGATGTTTTTTTATATTCTGAATTTTGTTAATGTTTTCTAAAATAAGATACTTATTTATAGTGAAATTTTCGAAGCTTTGTATCTTCTTAAAAAAGTTGTAACTTTTTAGAAAGAGTTGTGATGTTTCACAAAAATACCGGTTGCTCGTAATTGATTACACACTACTTGTAATCGATTAAGTTTGATCCGTTATTATAACAAATCACAAATTTGAATTTAAATGGGCTTGTAACATGTGGAAATCGATTACATCTTTCTTGTAATCAATTACTGTAATTGATTGCATTACATCTCCTGGTAATTGATTACACCTATTCAAACTATTTTTATTTGAATTTTGTTTTATGAAAAATACTTATATGAATTTATAGCTTTTTTATGGTCAAATCAATTTTGCAAAATATAAATATTCTTTTTACAAATAAGAATTTATTTTATACCTATCTAATAAGTCGTTGATTTCTTGATTTGATTTCCGTGTTGGTTCATGACTAGGGTTTTATCATCTACTTTGATTTTCTTTTTTTGCTTTTTGGCATCATCAAAACCTTTATATGTTGCATTTACAACACACTACATTTTTAATTATTGTGGTTACATTTCCATCTTGGTTTAGATTAGAATGAGGATTTTCAATCTTTTCTTTTATTTCACTTTAGAACCAAATATAATTGTCCATGTGTGAAAATAAGATAAAATAGAAACATATGAGAAATTATCTCCTTTGAAACTTGGAAGGAAATCCTGAATCAAAATGTACCAAATCTATTCTTGGTATAAAAATTTGATCACCAATATTTTTTTTTTAGTTACAATAGCAAAAATAACATTTTTCCTAAATGGTGCACTTGCAATCTTGTTATATTACAAAGACCATTCACTTTGAATTCTTGGTCTTCATCTAATTCGCACAGTGTGTCTAAACTTAAGTAATTTTTTTCTTCCCAATGTATTAAAGATAAAATGAAATCATTTACTTCTTCCACATAAAGTATTGCTCAATCATATAAAAAACAAGGAGACATCATGTTGACAAACTCAATCAAGGAAAGTAAAGGTGATACAAGTTTTGAATTAAAAGATTTTCTGATATCTAAGTATTGGCTTCAGCATTTTTATTTAAATCTAAGTTATCATTTTTACTCATTCAACATGCGAGACTTTTCTAAATTTAAATAGTTGGAGCACAAGAAGCATAAATCTAGTAGTGAAGAGGAATAAGTAGGGTTTTGTCACCTAGGATTTAGCGTTTCGTCACCGAGTGGAGCACTCAAAAGGAACATGTAAGGTTTCATCACCGACTGAAGCAAAAGAAACGTTGAAGAAATGCAAGCGTTCAGTGGAGGATATAGTAGAGGAATCAGAGTGTAGAACGGATGAGGAATAAGGGAAACATAAAATGGATGAGGAAGAAAAGGAAGGGAAGAAGAGGAAGCGTAGGGTTTGTGGGAGGAAGAAGAGAAGCGTAAAGGGGAGGAAGAGGAAGAGATTGGTAGGGTTTGTGTGAGGAAGAAGAGGAAGAGGTATGGTGAGAAGTTGAAAAGAACTTAGGGGAGAGGACTTCGTGAAGAGAGAGAAGGTAAAAAGAAAAAAGAGGACACATGGCATGTGGACATTTAGCCACGTGTCGTCCCGTGAAGTACTTTGAATTTGTTAAAAATGTCAAATTTTTTTTGCTGAAAATTTGTGTTGGCAACATGTGTAAAAATATACCCCAGAAGTGAGCTCTATTTGTATATTATATAAATTCACAATACAATGCGAGAGTTCCGACAGGAGAACGAATGCTCCTTCACTGTGGTCAACACTCCTTCATCATATAATGTGTTCCTTCATCACATAATGTGTTCCTTCATCACAAAATGTCAAATTTTTTTTGCTGAAAATTTGTGTTGGCAACATGTGTAAAAATATACCCCAGAAGTGAGCTCTATTTGTATATTATATAAATTCACAATACAATGCGAGAGTTCCGACAGGAGAACGAATGCTCCTTCACTGTGGTCAACGCTCCTTCATCACATAATGTGTTCCTGGGAAGGTCATCCTTAAAAAAGTTAAGTGTTGTTGTCTCCTCTGTCCACCTCAAGGTGAAATTTCTCACAGATAGTGTTAATGTTTCGACCTCAAGTTTGTTAAGATAACATCATTAAGATCAATTACCACATCTAAGGATTGTTGCTTTGGAGCTTGAAGCTCCGTCATGTTTTTGTTCTTTAAAGGCACATTAGAGGTTTAAGGGAGGAAGCTGGATATAAATTACCCTTGACCTCGGCTTCAAAGTGATGGGGGACTATAGGGAAGTCTCCAATTGAGGTCCACGTATGGGAAACGAGGGTTTATCTTTGGAACCACTTTTCCATCCCCACTCCCAATTGGGGGCTAAAGGAATGAATATTTGTCTTTGAAACCACTTTTCTATTTTCACATGCGGTTCCAATGTTCTGGTTTAAAGTTTAAAATCTAAATGACTTTAAGCCAAAACATGCAAGTGTGTATACCTTTCCTAGGTTAGAGAAATCTTATATTTATAGGGTCAACCCATGTGAGTTCGAAACCCTAAGCCTCCATTTGGATTTGCATGAGTGTTGTTCATGCAGATGAAAGAGCAAGAACTGTTTGTATACAATGATTTGCATGGAAAGTTCCAAAGAGAGACTTCGTTCATGTGCGAAGAAAGAAAAAGAAAGAAAATTGTGAAATGTGAAGATAGGTAAATATCCCCCTTGTTGCTTGGGTTACACAAGTAAGTAACTATAGTTGGAAATGCCTCTTGTAATCAATTATGATGACTTGCTAATCTATTATGTTACCTTGTATGTTCACTGCGTTTTCTTTCCATGGCACTGTAATTCTTGTGTTGCGTTTGTTTTAATTAGCATGGATTTGTAATTAACTTCCTTCCATGGATGGATCCATTAAGTTGCTGCCATGATGTTGCAGCTCGATTAGCTTGCTCCCATTTCCTATTTCTTGAGTTGCAAGGAATTTTCGAAACCCAAACATTGTAGCTTGCCATATATGCTACCATGAATGGCTCGATTACTTTGAATTTTTCGGAAATCAAAATACTTACAGCCGTGCCACAATTTAAGAATTATGAGATTGATTATGATTGATTTTTTTTTCATGTCATTGTTTTGCAATTATGAACATGGTGTGAAATTGATTGGGAGATTTTTTTAAATTTAAATTTACATCAATATTTTCATGGAATTTTATATTAAAATATTTGTAAATATTAATAAATTATTAGAATTATGATTATTAATTTGAATAATTTGAGTTTAATTCTCTGCAAAATATAAATTATTTTTTAATTTAAATTTAAATTTATTTAAAAATTATAAATATGTTTATGTAAACGTTTTCAATTTATTATATAATAATATAAATTAGTGTGTTAAATTTAATAAATAGATTTTATTTATTATTATGTATGTTGTAAAATATTAATTATTTTATAAATTATAACTTAGATTAAAATTTATATAAAAATGTCTAAACATGTTTATGTAGTATATACTAATTTAGATTAGTACGTGAAATTTAGTATTACATGCTAATTTATGTTCATGTGTGAAATTCATATTAAATATAGTTTAAAATAAGAAATATTAATTATGAGAAAAGTTTTATTATTATTTAAATTTGAAGTAATATTTACAATTTATATTAATAATTTACCTTATGTCTAAAAATTAAATTACATTTTCAATATTAATTTTAACTTTATTTTTAAAATAAAAGTAAAATAGTAATATTATAATTTTATCAAATATAAATATAATTTTAAATTATCATATTAGTCAAATCATTCACAAATTCTTACTAATTTTTTCTTCATTTTTCTTCACTTTTCACCTTTTTTTTCTTTAATCCAAACACAAATTTTCTACTTTCCACTTTTTTTCCTTAACACAAATTTTTCACTCAGTTTTTCTTCATTTCCTTTCTTTTCTACCCCTCAAATCCTCTCAACAATCCAAATAAAGTCTAAAAATATGAAAAAATCTCCTATTTTATCCCTTGCCTATTGGAAAACTGACTCTACTTGAATACTTAGCATTGCATTTTCAGTAAAGTTATCACCCCACCTAATTTATTACTTCCTGAAATTTGTATGATTCGTTTTGGAATTAAGAACATTTATAATGAGAGTTCTTTATAAGTAATTATCATCAATTTTAAATGGGTCATATTATGTAAACAATTCGTACTATAATTTTATAATTTTTTTACAATTTTTATCCAATAAAAATTGTTTATAAGCATTTTTACTTTTTTACAATTTATACTAAGATTTTTAATACATTAAAAAATATAATTATTATAAATAATATATAAACATGAAAAACAAACAAATTAATAATAAAAAATACAATAATAAAAAAATTTAATTATAAAAAGAAATAAAAATTTTAAGAATTTTTAATAGTAAAGAGTATAAATGATGTTTTATTTTCTAAATAATTAAAATAACTTTAAAAATTATATTGATTAGAATTCATATAAAAAATTTTACTTGAGCACAAAAAAAAAATACAGATAAAAAACAATTAATGACAAAAAATTTTAAATGCATATTTTTAATGATTTTAATAAACTTATAAATTATATTAATTTTTTTATTTAATTATTATAAATAATATTAATTTATAAAAGTATCTCTAAATATATTCAATTATAATTATAACTATATCTAATTTAAATTAAAATTTATTACAAAATAAACTAATTTTTTTATAAAAATAAATTTTAATATATAGAATGATTTTTTATAAAAATTTATAATATCCATTTTATATAAAAAATAAATATTAAATGTATATCAATTAAGAAAAAAAAAGAATTTATGATAAAAATATTAATGAGTTCTAAACATAATTATTTTAGTAAGCAACACATCTACAAATTTTAGAATTTTTTTTATTATTAATATAGCAACTTCCATTAAAAATTTTCTAAAATTATGTTAAATACTTGTAAGAGAATTTTCCATCTGGTTTGATATATACATCTATCCTTATACGAAAAAACATCAAATCATGAGAAGAAAAGTATTCGTGTACGATATAACGTTGTAACAAACATGTAATGTGCAGAAGTTATGAACAGAATGGTTTCGGCCCAAAATGAAGAAACCACCACCTTGAACGTATGCTTCAAAAATACTAACCCAACTTTGTGACCTGAGCACTATTGGACTCATCATGCCAACTTTAACATTTTGTCCCTCACTTTATTATAAAAGACTTATATAATTTTAAATCACATTAATAAAATTAATTTAATTTAAATATAATAATTTGATATATATTTATATATTAATAAAATATTTTCAATATTTTTATTTTGAAAATAATTATTATTTTGTAAAATTGATGGATTCGTATGTTTACAAGTTAAATTGTTAAATTGTTCTAAACTCATATAGATGGTAAGTGGATCAAATTACAAATAATTCAATTTAACTTAAATAATAGTTTTTTATACGTCCTCGCTCTTTTAATAATTTTTATATTATTCTATTGGTTCAAATACTTTTTTTTATGTTTTATATTAACGCATGCCATTTAATAAAATTTCAGTAACCTTAAAATTTCCCGTTAAGTAAAATTTCCCGTTGATAAATGTAATAGCTCGATCATTTTGATA
The DNA here is from genome assembly GCA_030347555.1 of Lablab purpureus. Taxonomy (NCBI): domain Eukaryota; kingdom Viridiplantae; phylum Streptophyta; class Magnoliopsida; order Fabales; family Fabaceae; genus Lablab; species Lablab purpureus. The sequence goes on from CM059256.1 coordinate 16,692,237, forward strand.
TAGATTAACTATGGAGACAGCTAAATGTTGACCATTGGAAATTTAATACGTATAATGTTATTTAAAAAACAGGCTTCAATAGTAAAATTGTGTATTTACGAATATTTAGGTTAAATTTTTAAAAAATATATTTTTAATTAAATCATTATCCAGAAATGTCACCATAAGAAAAATTATTTTTATTAATTATATTAGTAATTTACAAAAAGATAAAATTGATTAATTAAATTAGAAATTAATGTAAAGTGTAATTTAGTAAATGGCCAAAACTTTAATAGTCAATGTTATAAACAAATTTTAATTTTAATTTAAAAACTAATTTACTCATCATTATATAAAAATCAATTTCATAATTTTTTAAGATTAATAACCAAAATAAAATATAATTTTTATTAAACTATTTTAAATACCAATAATTTTTAATTTATAAAATAGTTTTTAATTTAATCAATGACTAATTATTTTTTTATTTAAATTGATTTATATTCAATGAATTTATATATATATATATATATATATATATGATAGTATTGATATTTTTTTTAGGAAAATATTTTAAAAATTCTCTTAATTTCCTCCACCTATAACACCTTATAATATAATAATATTTATATTTTAGTTAATTCATTCTAAATTTTATATTTTTAAAATAAAAATGTTATATTATTAATGTTGGATGGATGTGTATTAAAATATAGGATGTTTGTCTATTATCATCCTTTATTTTATAGTTTTAAGCACTTATATAATTTAATAATGTTTTATCAACTATAATTTATAATGAAAAAAAGTAAAAATTATAGTTTTAAACACTTATATAATTTAATAATGTTTTATCAAGTATAATTTATGATGAAAGAAGTAAAAATTAAAATTAAAATATATAGTTATTTATCTTCTTAAATACAAGTTCTTTCGTTTTTTGAGATCCACATAAATTAAAAATACACTCAAATTACGTATATAAATAAGTATAAATATAATCTTATAACTCACTTTTATTTTAAAATTAATGTTGAATTTTTTTTCTATCATCCAAATGCATAAAACTCACCTTACCACCAACCTTCTAATAAAAAGATTATTATGACACATCATATCAATAAATTCCAAGTTAAAGTTTCTTTTTGGTAGAAAATTCCAAGTGTAAGTTAGAATTTAGAATTATATATACATATGCGTCAGCGTCTTCTTATAGAACTCATGAGCTATCTAATATTTCCGTAGTAGGCCATGCAGAAGAGTACATTGGTACTCCATTTTCTTCAAGCCATCCCCATTTTCTGCATGATTCTTCTCTTAGTGGGCTCCATGGAAGAAAACACATACGCATAAAGAGTAACTTTCTGACTTCTTAAGAATTCTCAAGTTAACTAGCCATGTACAAGTTCCTAACTTTAACAAATTAATTCATGTTCTTATCTATATCTCTATGTGGGGTGGAAGAGAGTCCACGATGATTATTGACTTTTGTAGTCTTTACTCAAAGAGATACTTATAAAATGATTCCAACATCAAATGAAAAGTGGTTTCACAACAAAAGAATGAAAATCATTTACGGTTTTAGAACATACCTGAAACACCTGGCTATATATAGATTATATCTTCTTCTTTTTATCGAAGATATCATTGTCAGTGAGCATAACAAAATTATAGTAACGTATAATTCATGTTTCGTTTTATATGTGGGTTCAAATTTCAATTGTCCTTATCCCCATCTAACATTGATAGATGAGCAAGTGGAAAAACAAAAGTAGAAAACAAATAATTCATATAGCTACTGTTTAAGGTGGTGGGAAATGGATGAAAAATTCTTAGCCAATCCTTTTTAAGCTTCTCTGAGGGTTTGATGTAGTTTTCTTTACAAACCAATTTTTTGAGTGATCTATATATGGTCCTGTTATTGTTTTCTTCAAGCTAATATCTTCACAGGCTCTCTTGGTCGGTGAAGACATAGAGCTAGTCATTCAAATTTTAGTTAGATTATTACAAGGACATATAAGCAAGTGATTACTGGACCCCAAAGATGTGTGGCCAGCTTCACATTGATGAAGTATAATAGTCAAAGCTTCAACAGACAGGTAGGGAAATCCATCAGAATGCCATAATCATTATGGATATGTTGAAACTTGTAGCTACTTTTCGATCAATAATGGTTTTAAAAATTGAAGTAAACAAATTAATGTGGCATAAATATATTTTTGCTGAAAGAAACCAACACTTTATGAAAGGAGCCTACCTTAGGGTTTTTAAGCATCAAGCATCACAGCAGAAACTAATTAAGAAAAGCACTTCTGTACAGGGTGATTGTGGTTTTGATTGATTGAAAGAACTTGCAATTGGATGATTTAATTTTTACCAATATATCTTACATGCATTTAATCTTCATGTTATTGTAATAAATACTCCAACATAACCATTCATATTATGAAATCTAAGCGCAGTAGAATTAGTTTAGGTACTAACTAAACGCAAACTGGTTCACAAAAGAAACTATACAGTAAATTTAATACAGATCAATCATATTTAAGATTGCCTTCCACCAAGATAAATCATGTCATGTGGCTAAAAGCCGAACCCTTATGTAAGTAAGAAATCGATATATTTATTAAGATGATCTGATTTAGGTTTCTTCAAAACATTTGTAAGAAAAAACTTTGAGATCTAAAATATATATATATATATATATATATATATATATATTATATATAATTTTTTATATGCAATAAGAATTTTTCTGTAAATTTATAAAAATAATAATAAAAAAAAATTCTACAAATTTTTATAATAAATTTATAAAAAATTCTTATTAAATATAAAAAATTCTAATATATATATATATATATATAATTTTGAAGAGGAAAAATATTTATAGATATATGAAAATATTGAAAATAGAAAAGACAAACGGAGTAAGAATACTCATATTCTTGCTCACCATCAATCTCTATAATTCTATATATAAGTTATTAATATTTTCTTTGTAGAAAAAGCTATAAGGTAAATTTGATACATGGTTGGTTTAAGGTTCAAGTAAGTAAAACACTTGTTTTAGACTAAAAAAAAAACAGGCCCCAAATTTTTTTTATTATTAATATATCTCTATTAAATTAATTATAAAATTATGTTTAAAAATAAAATTTAATTAAAACATTATGTTTTTTTGTTAATTTTTATTAGTATTTAATAAGTTAAACACTTTTCTCAATAAATCATAATTTTCTTTAGAAAAAAGAAATTTGTTAGTTAATACTAATAACTTAAAAATATCCAGAACCTTTTTATCTTTATTATCTTACTAAGTGGTTTCTATCTTTTTCTTTTTTTCTCTCCGTGACTTCTCATTTCCAACTCTAACTTTAGAGAAGCTCTAACTTCTCTCTTCCAAATTTGCAATCTCCAATAATCTCTTTCAAAATCAAAGTCCACAACTATGATCTAGAGAGGGAGATGAGTATTTCTACCTAATAAACTTCAGTTTCAGGTAAGTTTTGTCTCTCATCATGTTCTCTCTTTTTCTATTCCTCTGTTCTTGAGGGTTAAACTTGCATGTTTGAATTAGATTTATGAGAATATTATTTGATGTGATGATAATATATATATATATATATATATATATATGTGTGTGTGTGTGTGTGTATATGTGTGTGTGTGTGTGCGCGCGCGTGTGTTAAGAACTGTGATTTATTGTGTTACAAATGATTAATCTCAAAATAAACTATGCATATTTATAAAAAAGTTGAAATTTGGAAATTAAATTTAAACACTTACTAAAGAAAAGAAAGAGACTTGAGTACGAATCTATGATCAAGCTTATTTTCTTGACAACTAGAACCAAGTTTTATTGTTTTAACTCATTCTTTTTTATATACTTACTTATCTTTAGTAGTGTTTTATATATTATAATTTTTTATTTCATATAAAATATATAGACATGTCCACTATAAAATATGAATTGGGCTATTCAAAATTCCATAAAAAGAAAAAAATTGAGGCTTTAATTACATCACAAAATGGAATTATGGATAAATTTATAAAAATAGATAAGAAAAATGAATTAGAAAATACAGGTGAGTGCTCTTTGAATGAACAAAATAATAACAATACATATATAGATGAAAGCAACAATAAAGAAAGAGATGCATTTAGTGATGAGAATAATTCTGATTCTCAAACCCATGATAACGAGGAGGAGATTAAGATGCTAGATGATGATTCTACTCTTGATAAAAATATATATGATCCAAGCCAATGGAATAATATTGATACAAATTTGAGAGATTTATTAGTAGAAAATAGCTCTATTATAACAATTTCAGTGTTAGTTGCCTCAGCTGAAAAGAGTTTTTCAAAACTAAAGATAATAAAAACTTATTTAAGATCAACAATGTCTCAACAAAACTTAAACAAATTGACTTTATTATCTATTGAAAAAAAAAATGTTAAATAAAATTAATTACGATAATTTAATAAATAATTTTCTATAGTAAAAAGTTTCAAAAATAAATTTTAAGTAAAATTATAATACATTTTAGCATAATTTTTTTAATAAATAAACATGCCTATTTTTTAAGTTTACTTTAAACTTTATAAATTATTTTAAATAAATGCATAATATGATCAGATTTACCTAATATAATTTCGATAACTTTATGTTACATGTACGGAAATGATATTTGATGGAATGGAATTGAGAAGGTGTTAATGATTTCAAATCACAGTGGTAAAAGAAAAATCTTAATAAAATAACGGAATATATATATATATATATATATAAAAGGAGTTTATAGGCTCAAACATGTGTAGCATTCTTTCTTTGTACAATTCATCTCATATCAAATTATTTTATTTAATCTAAACATCAGGTTTAAACGTAGCGACTTTTAAGTTGTATGTCTTAATTTCTTTGGCAATAAGATACTTTTTATTTTTATTTTTTCATGGTATGTCTATTAAATTAATCAAATATTTTTTTAGATTATATTTATTTCACTGTAAATGTAAAGCAGTCCTGAATAAAATCACCAGTAAACAATACACATATTAATGCTTAACTGTGACTAATTAAGAACGGTGGGTACAGTGTAATTATTCTGATTATTACGAACAGACGTTTAAAACTACATGTGACATTACTTTTGGCAGTAGATGCGGATTATTAAGATGTATTTGGTGACTGACAAGGTTTTGACCTTAGTTAGAGTTCCAATGCAGAGGAACATGAACAACAACAGTGGTTCATTACAAACTCAAAAGTGCTTTTAATAAAAGAAAAAATCAACCAGAAAATTCCCCTTTGACTCATAAGCCTTCCACTTTGTTTAGGACTACCCCAAATAGTCTGAGGCACACCAAATCTCCCCTACTCTCCTTAATTACCTTAACCAACACTCACAGGATATTCCTCCAATTAATTAATTCTTTCCAGTGGAAGAAGACCTGATTAAGAGACACAGGGCAAAGATAGTCAAAAAGGATCTCTTATGTGTTCACTTAAATTCCTTTCTTCTTCTCTCTCCTTTCTTCTGCTTAAATTCCTTTCCTTTTATTAGAATCACCAAACCATCTCAGGTCAACATCACTCAAAAAATATTGATCATTTCTGATTCCAGTTCAAACATAGTTTAATTTTAAATCATTATTTGCTGTTTCCTTTATTCTACTGCTGCCTGTTGATCAACGTTGTGTTCAGAAATCATTGAAAAAATTTAACTGGTCCATGGAATGGAATGTTGTGATGATATTCTCCTTTGGAATTTAATATATCTGATAAAAAAAATCTCAGTATTAATGTTTCAAGTACGCTTGTTTACCAAACAAATTCAATTTTTTTTCTTTTCTTTCTCCCAGATATGTCAGATACTACTTCTGTTTAATTATTTAAAAAAGTTATAAAAAATATATGTTCTCAAACCTTAATTTTTTTCTTTTCTAATATATCTTCAAATAAATTATTTTGCCTTTCTAATTTGAAGTGATGTATTTATAAAAAATGATATTATTCTAGTAAAATTATTTTAAAAAGTAAGATATTTATCATTGTTTTTAATATATGTATAATAATATTAAACTGTAAAAATTGGAAAAAAGTGTTAATGTTTGACAACTTGTCGGAATTTCGCCTGTAGCTTTAATCTTTTGCCGAAAGCAGTAGCCATTGTTAGGATCTAAAAGACCGTGCGCTATATCGATTTCGAATATTTTATTTAACATAACAATGACAACAAGCAGGTTTAAATTTACAAGAAATAACTTCTATGTAAGTTTTTTAGAACAAAGAAAAGGTTAGAAACAAAGAGAAGAAGCAGAAATGTAAAGTATATATAACTGAGAAAGCATTGATATTATAAAATAGTAACTTGTGTATAATTACCACCTATATTAGCAATAACAGCTGTGTTAATTTGACATTTGTTTCTTACACCTATATTTGAATCTTTTTATATAGTAATTGAATGTCCACTCCTTCATCCCATATATGGATCAGCTTCTTTCAGTTTCTCTTTTAATACATACCCTCTCCTCCTTTCACCTACATGTTTTTCCTCTCACATTTTACGAAATGTCTAAAAATCTTGGATTCAAACAATAGTTAAGAAACTCTCAATGCTTTTGGACACCAATCAAGAAATTCATTTGTAATAATAATACAATGGTCATATAGAATATACTTATGTTTAAAATGTGGAGTATATTATCATTCTAACATTACAACAAAAAAGAGATGTAGCGTTGGTAAAAAGTCAACGCCAGCGAAGAAAAGTGGACGCTAACTCATGATTAATGTCGGCAAAGGATCGCGTGTGTGGATAGCATTGGGTTGGTTGTTCAAGAAACTTCCGCAAACTAAACAGGCAACCAATTGAATCCTAAGCGAACAACTAATTGAATCACGAAAAACTCACGTACGCGCGATATGAACAATATGGACGATGAACTCTGTTCTTCACCAAGAATACCAAATTCTCCAACCACAAATTTAGAGCATCACTGCCAAACATTAGCTTCAATTTGAAATCAACAACGAAGCACACACAATCTTTCCAAATCAAAACTGAAATCGAAAACCCACAACAATTTCTTACCTTCAAGGAGCATGAACTTCAAATGCGAGCCAGACGGAGATCGGTAGACGCAGAGGTAGATGGAGGTAAAGACAAACAACAACAATGACCAAATCCACAGGACAGAGGCACAGAGGAAGAGAGAAAATGAGGAAACCGCGAGAGGGAAGATGCGAAAATGAGAGAAATTAGGTCTGGATTTCCTTTTAAGCGTTTCTCTAATTAAAACTAGCGTCGGCCAGACAGACGCAATTAATTTCATTTAGCGTAGGCATGACCGACGCTAACTCAATTATTCAATTTTTAATAAATTTAGCGCCCCCAAGATTGACACAACATTAATGAGTTTAAATTTTTTATTTAATTTTTGTGTCGGCATCTAACGTCGGCCAGGCGGACGTAGTTAATTTCATTTAGCGTAGACATTGCATCGACTAGGTCAACACTAACTCAATTATTCAATTTTTAATAAATTTAGCGTCCCCAAGGCCGACGCAACATTAATGAGTTTAAATTTTTTATTTAATTTTTGCGTCGGCATGACCGACGCTACCTTATATTTTTATGTTTTTTTATTCAACAACTAAGCGTCGCTCTAGAGTCGTGTAGGCCAACTCTAAATTTTTTTGTTTTCATAACGTCGGCGTAGAGTCTCATTGGTCGACTCTACTAGTGTCCGTTTCGAACCGACACTACTTTCTGGCAGCTATACTCAAGATTTCTTGTAGTGTAAATTTAAGTCATTATGTAATTATCTAACTATCTATTTTAGTATGTCTTCCTATGAAATTTTTTTATTGTATATTTACCACCTTGATATTATTAATGAATTTTCTGAACTTTCTTTTTCCTTTTTTTGAGCTCTTTTGTTTCCCCTCTCTCTTTCATACTATTTTTAATAATGTTAAAATCTTCCATACGAGACAACAAAGTCTAGTATTTTTCTTTACTTTTAATTCTCTCACAATCTCTCTTTTTATTCCAATGGATAAGATAAATATATATGTCACAAAGACCATTTTCTTTCCATTTTCCTCCCACTCTCCATATAACCTAATGTAACCATTTTTGGAGAATCAATTTGTTACTTTAAGAGTTTCTTTATCTTACAAACGTAATATTAACATAGTAAATTTAAGTTTAACTCAATTTATAAAACTAACTCACTATTAACATTTACTTTTATATATATATATATATATATATATATATATTATAATTTGATCATATATCTAGTTAATTTAGGATCTCTAATATACTCTCTCACATCAAACCTGAGAATATAATGGTATCATCTTAAGGTAGTGAAATTTAAACTCAACTCAATCTTACAAACCCAACTTGTAAGACGAGGTTTGCCTCACTTATAAAATATAATTTGACCTTATCTCTCGTTTATGTGGGCTCTTTTAACACATCCCTCATGTCGAGGACTAACCATCTCAAGTATGGGATTAGGAGAAACTCGATAGCGAGTGATACGAGGCCTAAAACCTTTCAAGAATAAGCTCTGAATAGACTTAACAAACTCAACTAGAATAGACTTTTAATGAGTATGATACTATCTTAAGGTAGTCAAATTTAAGTCTAATTCAATCTCACAAAATCGATTAAGTAAAGTAGGTTTGTGTTGGTCATATCTCTAACTAATATGGGATATCCAACAACACCCCTTGTTGACTTTTGTGTCGAACTGGATATCGAATGTACTTCTTTATCTCTTTAAAACATTTTGTACATAAAGTGTATTGTACACAAAATTGTACCTTCTCTCCTTGTATTTAAAAGAATTCTACCATGCAAGTGGTTCTTGCAATTCTCAATGTCAACCAAATAATCATTTACTACAATTTAAATCATGCCCATGTTGCCTTTAATGCAAGGAGCATGGAGTTAGATTAACTTGATTGCTAATTTGTAAATTCAGATGTGATTGAGAGTTGAAATTGGATTAACTTGATAATTTGCGTATTTCAGCTCATATATATCATCATATACTGAACTTTCTAAGCTCCCTTAAACCAAGATAAGTTCTTACTCTTGATTATCTAAGAATCTAACATTAATAAATTAATTCCTTAATTCAACTAAGTTGATCCATGCATAAGCATTGAACATTTATAATCAAAAGCAACAATTATGTTATCAACAAACTACCACCTTTGAATGATTTAGCTAAGATCAAGATAATAAGATATTTTCTAATAACAATCTAATCCGAAGATAGGTTCTTCTATTGTCAAGCACTAAGATCAAACTAAATCATAGAAGTAAAAAATAGAATATAATCACACATATAGATATCAAAAGGTTATAGATAAGTTACAAAGTTATCAAATTCTAACAAATAAAAGATTAACTACTCATGTTTTTAAGTTACACATTATTATATTACAATGAGGAAGAGAGAAAGATGATATCAACTTCGCTCTAGCTTTAACTTCTTTTCATTCCCTACAAAAGATCCTCCAATTTTCTCCTATTTATCAATCAAGGATCCAACTAGATTTTATATACATTTGCTCAGCTACAAACCAATCTGATAAGTGGATTGGTTTCTTCAATCTAAAGAATTATGAGGTGTTAATCATTCCATCTAGTTGTCCAACAAAATTAGCTTCCAAACTTGCATTACTCTCTTCGCTATATTAGCTCAGCACTGAGTTGGCCCGCTCAATGTCAAGGATGATATTTTTACATAGCTCTCTGTTGTCATTCCATCTAGCAGTCGGTGCCTAATGGACTTTAACGCTAGCCTTTGCTATTTAGCAAATTGATGCAGTTAAGGTTCTAGCATTTGTGTGATCTGTTAAGCAAAGATCACTTATACTCAACGGATCTTAGTTGTCCTAATTTGTCTTTTCTACATAAATAGAAGAAAAAACTTCATTATATTTCAAGTAATTTTTCTTGGGGAATGAGTTCCAATTGTTACTACTTGACTTTTTTTACAACATAAACATATATAATAAACCAATAATTAAGTGCCTAATTCAATATAAAAATATGTGATTTTGACACTTATGACAACATTTTGGTTGGTCTTACTCTTTCTAATCTTTGATTTCATGTCTTCTATTTTTACCTCTTTTTCTAGAATTTTCTTTTACCATTCAAGCCAAAAACATTCCTAAATCACCGTGAGATTATTTGCACTTAGACTATTGTTATATTACACCAATGAAAATTCAATATTTACCTTCCATGAAGCAATGATATTTATGTCACATAAACTTAATTGAAAAGGCTTTAAAGTCTTCTAATGAGTTCTATTTAAAACTTACCAATAGAATTGATTCATGTTCAATAGAAATTGAAAACTATTTTTTTTAAAGATAAATCTTGATATGCTCACAATACAACCTCAGATAATAAATATCTCAAACTTAATATAGATATTAATGAATAGTTGATATCAGTCCAATAACAAGTAGTCCGATATCCAACAAATTTATTAAGATAAATTCTCATACCATCCTAAAAAAATAAAAATCAAATTTTAAATTTAATTCAATATTATAAAATCCATTTATAAGATAAGATTTACTCTCTCTTATGTATACAAATTTAACATATTCTTTAATCCACTTATGATTTCCGATAATAAAAGTTATCAAGACACATTATGAAATCCAATACATTACTAATAAATGTAAAATTTGATAGTTTAACTTATATTTAAATCCTAAAAAAAACTATTATTAGAGCAACATCTTTCTAATGCTTTATGTAATATGATAAAGATTAAGTAGTTACATTAGTCTCACACAACTTACTAAAAAAATCATTATTATATGAAGAAAAAATATTTTTAATATCATGATGACCCAATATTAGCCCACTCATATAGAGCAGCAATGTTGAAGTTTGTCTACGGAATTCTAGATGCAAACCCTCTATCTCGTATAGCCAACTGTTGTGAAAAACGGAACAAGATTCCAAACGGTGATACACGCTTGTCGACGTGAGCCTGGTTGTGAATAGAACTTTGAAAAGTCCTCGTGCTGATATGCGTGATTAGCCGTAATCTGTGCATGAGATCATGAGTAACCACACTTCTAATGCATCATTCTAAATACACATTCTAGATTCAGACAAATAAACACATGGCTCTGTTTCTTCTCCTACCATTATAACCAAATACATCCTGCAAAACTCATTTTGCAAGTTTTTTGTGGCAACCAATCGTCAATGTATTTTAACATGATGGTGTACAAAACTAATTTTCAAAGTTTAATTATAGGCACAGTATAAATAAAGTAAGAGGTATGTAGTAGTGACCACCCTGCTCACAACAACATGCACATTTGTGAGAGCAGTATAATACACTTTTTTATTAGTGTTTACACTATTATAGACTAGATTTTCAAAAGTCACATGCTTTCTTAAGAGACAAAATATATTGCGAATTAATAGTTTTAATAAAAATAACCTTAAAAATAGTATGCAATAGTTAAAGTATTATTATTTTAATAAAAGTGTATTAATTTATATAAATATTTATAGGCTTTATAACATTAGATAAACCTTAATCGTATATACTTTTAGTTTAATACTTTTACCATACAAATTTAATAAAAAGATATTTAATTTCAAAAAATATCCACACATGTCATATTTCGAAAATATCTATCTATTTATATATATATATATTAATTAGTGGTTGTAAGATGACTTCATAAAATTATATATATGCATTTTTATATAATTCTAACCATTCAAATAAAATATATAACGATTTAATTTTAAAGTGGACCACTTATCTTGACAAAACCTACTGGTTGAAAGAACAATAATGAAATAATTTAATTTTATATCAATAAATTTAATTATGTAAAATATACGTTAAAAGTGACGATAAAAATATGATAATATTGTTTTTCAGAATCTTTTACTTTTAATTCTTTAATCAATTTCCAAGCCATCTGTTACAAATTTTCCAACCCCTACGGAAGTTTCCGTCTAACCTTTTTATTCTTCTTTGTACCGAGTTACTTTTTCGTTCCTCTCCATTTTTATCATTCTTCAGTATTCATGTGACTGATTGTTCATTGACAACTTTATTCAACAACAAAAAAGCGTGTTTGAGGTTTTATTTATGTATCCCCTTCTTTTACACTGGTTCCTCGATGCCCTTGGTCTTTGATTGTCAGCTACAATAAATAACTCACTTTCAAAGTTCACACTTCTATTTGCATCCTTATCTCTCTCTCTCTCTCTCTCTCTCTCTCTCTCTCTATATATATATATATATATATTCCTTCTTTTACTACCTCTTCCAATCAAACACACCCTCTATTTCTTTTTCCTTCTTAAAAACTTGTCATCCTTCTCTGCCCAAAAAGATGACCAAGATCACAGCCTTGCTATTCACCCTGTTACTGTTCTTCAAGCTCTCCCATGCCATACGCCCTGAGCCAGCTTTTCAGCAGGAATCTTTGACGAAACCGCACCAACAGGTTGGCTGAATTTTAGTTATACTTACAGTAATCTTAGAGTTATTCCTTATTTTTCATTCATTTTTTCTAATTTAATGTATATATATATATATATACACACACACACTTTTATATTGACGGCGGTTATGATATTAATTGATATCATGTTTTGCAGAGTGTTGAGGCGGTTGATGAGAGCTGTGAAGGCTTTGGAGAGGAGGAATGCTTGATGAAGAGAACACTTGCTGCTCACGTTGACTATATTTATACGCAAAAGCATAATCCTTGAAGAAGAATATGAAATCACTCTCTTAGTAGTACTATGTTGCATCCATAATTTCACGTATGCAATGATAAGACCCAGAGTCTATGTTTGATTAATTGTTTTTAGTTACAGTACATTAGAAGTTGGTAACTTGCTCATTTGTTCGGAATTGAGAAGTGCGTGTGTGTGTTTTGTTCTTTTACATTTTGCTTATATACGTATATCTAAACTGAAATTTCATGGAAATATCTATCTTGTTGATAAAGTACATGTGGTCGGTAATCGTTAAGAAGTTTCTTCTTTCTTTTGACATTCATCTCTGACTGTCTGGAATTTTTCATATTTTCTTTACTTTTATAACTTCAGGTGTATATCGATCATGGAATCACCCGTAACCCACAACGCCACTTTATGGGTAACAAATAATTCGAAAAACAATCATAACTATTTTTTTAATCCAGGCTTTGAACTACTGATCAAATGGCATCATAAAAGCCGTAAAATGGAGCTTTTATATATATCCAGGCTTCTGTGTTTTATTTGTATGAATGAATAAAATCTAATCTTATATATATATATATATATATATATATATATATATATATCTGACAAAAATAGAAGGAAGATTGAACCAAGTCCCATGAAAGTACTGTGGATTTAATGTTGCTTTGGCAATTTAATTTTGTGTGAGAAGTGACAACTGAAGAAGGTAAAGACGTGATAATGGCTAATTGCTTAGGTAACTGTAACCTCTGGATTTAATGCATGTTATGGATCACTCTCTCTGGAGCACCCAGTATTAAATGTAATTCAACAACTTAGGTGACTTCTTTAGTTTGGGAGTTTGATCAAATTGGTTGATGGTTGAGCTTGAAGTTATAACTTACAGAGTTCATTTAAATCATCCCCATCGAACATGTGAATGAAAAAGTATGGAAGAAATAAGAGGCTATAAAAAGATGCCTATAACCTCTTTTCTCCCTAGAATTTCTTATATTTTATAAAAAATATTACAAATTTATAAAAAATTTAAATATTAAGAAACTTTTTTCTTATAAAAGTTTATAAAATATAAATTTTTTTTAGTAATAGTTGTTTGCGTAGGTGTAAGTTTTCAAAATCCCAATTCTTGAACAATTATAGAATTTTTTTTCGCAGAAAATAATTGTAGAAGCTAAAAGGTGGCTTAGTTTATCCAAGCCTTTGTCTCTCTACACCAATTTCTAAAAACAATGGAAATACAATATTGTTCCATATATAGCCATATTTAGTCGTAGTTCTCTAATTGCAATTTTACTTTATTGACTTGTGTAAAAAGAAATATGCATTAAAAAGTTTCATAGCTCACTAGAGTTAAATTTTAATATTAATAAGAAAATAAAATTAAAATTATTTACAAAACCCTTGAGTTGGTTTGTTCATCTTACCGTTTATTTATCAATGAATTCTATTTGCATTTAGAACGTAAAACTTCCAAAAAAAAAACTTATCTAAATTTTGTCTGTATATTATCTGATTTGTCTAAAAAAAATTTATTCGTTATTTATTTGTGAAAAAAATACTCGTGAATTTTATTATATCTGTAGGTACAGTAGATATTTTTTTAAAAGAATTTTAATTTAGATTTTTATTTTTAAATAAGATTATTTAAAAATAATTATTTTAAATATAAATTTAGATAAAAAATTAATTTTAAAATATAATTTAAACAAAATTTCATAAAAAATTGTATAAATAAATTTAATTTTTTAAAAAAAAATTAAATAAATTGAACTATAAAATATAAGTTTTAAAAAATTAATCCTTTTAAAATAACTTTAATTTTATGAAAATAAATAAAAAATAGACATAGATAAAATTAAACTCTAAACAATTACTAAAATATTAATATTTTTTTCATTAATAATTTTAATTTGAACACTTAATTTTTTTTAAAAATATTTAAATTAAATTTATTAATATAATTAGCGGATACTCGTATAATATCTGTACCTGCTCCGTTAACAAACGAGTAATTAAAATACTCGTATTTATTACCTATGGATATTCGTTTAAAATATTCATTTAATACCTATTATAAATTTTACTTATTGGCGGAATTTTTTGTCATTCCTATTATTAACAAGTGAGTTTACTTAAATAATGAAAATTAAAAAATGAAAATCAAAGTTAAATTAAAATATATAACTTTATTAGATTGTGAATTTTGTTTTTACATTACAATATCTATGAATTCTTAAAAAATGGGAGATGATATGAATTTTGATCTCTGCAAAAATAATATAACCATTTAACAACCTAATATATTAATATTTTAATTTTTTTAATATAAAATATTAATATATTATTATATTACTAAAATGGGTTATAAAGTGAATAATTTTTTGTTTTATATGGTGTTAAACCATCATTTTTGTTCCTCAAATAAATTACTTCTAGAAGTTCATTGAATAGAAAATTAATTTAAAGATAAAAATTGTTCAATCGATTTTAAAAACTATTTAAGAAATTGGGAGGGTATGATTCAAATTATACTAAGAATAGAATCTAAACTACTAATCATTAAATCAGTCTTTAAAGTTAACTACAAAAAGTTTAATTTTACTTTAGATTTATATTCCAATTTAGTTTCTAATTACTTTAATGACTAATTCTTTAAATTTAGAGAACATGAGTTCAATCTCTATAAACAAATTTTCAGTAGTTATATTTTCTATGGGCTAATATTTAATTTAACTTCATTTATAATTTATTACTTTAAAATATATATTTATATCTTATTTCTTATACTATATAATTTTATGTATTATATTAAAATTCATTGAAGAAATTAGAGGAAATAAAATATAATAAAATCTTATTAAAATATTACAAAAAGTTGTATACCTAAAATTAACAATATAATTTGTAAATTAAAAAGGCTGGTGTTAAAGTTCACTTTAGTACTATTTGGCATAATAAATCAGTATTTATTATATTTATTGTACTATTCCTGGTTTCTTCATTACATTCTTCAGAAAAAAAAACTATTAATTTCGTTCCACTTTAGGTTTAAATAGATTCAATTGTAGAATTATACTAGTAGAATTAAAGTACAAAAAAAAATATAAAAGATTGATAAGATAAGTTCAAAACTTCTTTCTCAAAAAATTATACATATAATGTATTACAAATGCAATGATTGTATTTATAAGAATTTTAGATGAGATGAACTTTTGATAAAGTGATGAATGTCTTTAAAGGATAATATTCCATTGTTTTGTTGATAATGATACATGATCCCTTAAATATTATGGCACGTACATAAACTTCTCAAAATTATATTTGGTGATAGAGAAAAAAACATAAATATTATAGATAATATGATATAATAAGAATGATTAGGTGTTGATTTGATGTTTTTAAAAAATAGTCATGTATCATTGCTTTTTCTCTACACTGTCTTTTGCTTTATGTTGAATGCGAAGAACATTGGAGAATTAAATACGAGATTGTGTATGAACTGGGATAAAGTAGTTAAAATCGAAATTTTATTTAAAATCGTGAAGGATTCATAAAATTGTAAATGGTGAAATCATAACATGGATTGTAGATTTTACTTTCTATAAATTTTGTTAAAATAACATCTAACTTATCAATGAACTGGACTTGCAAAGCAAAGTTATGAAAAAGAAAAACGAATTTTAATTTTATTTTTAGAAAAGGAAAGATTTTAATTTTTAATTATTTTTATTAGACTTAAAAAGTTTTAAAATTGTTTAACATTTAAAAAATGAAAACAATCTTCTGAATTAAATATTAAAATAATCTTTTAAAAAAAACTGTTTAGTTTTTAAATTAGTGAGAACAATATTACTAATCATTTAAAAATATTAAAAATCATTAAAAAATTAAAAATTGTTCACCTCCTAAATCATCACTTTGTGAAAATTTTAAAATCTACGATTTTACGTTTTTTTCGATTTTACTCTACGATTTCACTGTATTACGATTATAAGTATACTCTAACACGAAATTGAACTAAAAATCGTACGATTTTACGACTAAATTCTCAATTTTGACTACATTGACTGGAATATTGTCTTAAGATAATTACGTCTTAAATACACTCAAGAAAGAACAATTGCTCTGATTTCTATCTTGATTCCAAAATATTTGTTTTGTATAAATTAAATTAAAACAATCTGCAATCAGTTACATTCATATTAGTTAAAGTTGTAATTTGTTATTTAATAAGTTACATTAGTTTTTGATATTATAGTGAAGGAAATAAATGTAATTATTTTATGGAAAGAAATAATTAGTATATTATGTGAGTACGGTTTATCTTGGCGAGACGTACCTTTCCCTCCATACTATACCACACACTACGTATAAATGTCAAACGCAATTATTGGTTGTCGATGATTAATGGTCATCTACGATTCAAAAGTTATTATTACATGGCTCAATAATTCCATAGCTATATATTGGTAGAAATCAAAACATACCCTATTTAATTTCCAATCACCCTTTCTATAGCTTTCTTCACCTGTACGTTAACTAAACCTTTCTTCTTCTGCTGATTATTCAAAAGTTTTGTGCATGTTTTAAAAGTTTTCCTTGCAGTTTTTAAATTTGTTTCACTTTACACTTGTTTCTTTTTGCTTAAAAATCTCGATTAACCATTTTTTCTTTTTGTTTATCTTTTCTCTTGTATTTTTAGTTGTTGAGAGTTAATGTGTAAATACATCTATTCAAAAATTATTCAAATTCATGGAAAATCTTAGATTTATATCCCATTTTTGAAGTGGATGAAAGAGGAGATGAAAATGAAAAGTAAAGAGATATATAAGAAGTTCGTTCATGGGATAAATGTTGCGCTAAGAAATGAAAGGGATATAAAAGGAAAAATGAGATAAGTGAGATGGAAAAGAAATTGGATACTTGGTATAAATAACTATTAAATTATTTTTAATAATTTTAAATTTAAAGCCAAATTAATTATTTAAATGAGATAAGTATAAACAAGAGGAATGAGTAATATGTATATAACATTTAAAGATGTTTGGTTTTATTTGTAGAGTTTAATTTTTATATATATTATCACGGTATAGATGATAACATTATTATTAATAAATAAAATTCATTTAAAAATGACTTTTAAAATTTTTAATATATAAAAAGTAACAAATTTAGTATAGTGAAATTTATGATTAAATAAAAGTATAAAAACTTTTAAATTATTTATGCGATCTAATTAAACTCTTATTTGTAAATACATTTATTTGAAGAAATATATTTTAGGAGTAGATATTACATGCGGTAATTTTATTGACATTCACTGTAATTAGGATATGTTTTGTGGAAATTTTTTCATTAATATTTTTAAGAAAAAACTGAAATCAATGACTTAATATATGTTATAAAATTGGCTTACGCATCAATTAGCAATCAAATTTTTGAAAAACTAATAAGAAATAACTTTTATAACTTGAATTTTTTTTTCTTTTCTAGAAATAGTTGTAAAGAAGTTTCTCCATTATGACTCATATTTTAGAAGTTATTCTTAAATTATTTGTTTATTGACTTATAAATATATTTTTACACTATAATTATAATTTTGAGTTTCTTTCACGCAGCGCGCGTATATATATATATATATATATATATATATATATATATATATATATATATATATATATATATATATATATATATATATATATATATATATATATATATATAAATATATTATTTTCTTCAAATTCTTTTTGCTATTTTTATATATTTATGTCTAATAATTTATCCAACTTCTTAAGAGTTATTATTATATTTGAAATGAATGCGTATGGACAAGCTAAGAAAAATTCAAACCATATTTATCATTGAAATTTGATCCTTTATGAAGTCTTTCTATTGTACATTGCTTGAAGTAATTTTTATTGGCACTAACTATATTATATTTTTATATGAAAATATTTATTAAATATTAATTAATATATATTTACCATTTAATCCAATAAAAGATTAATAGAATAATCAAACCATAGAAGAATGAAACAAATGACATTCATAGTTGGTAATTAAAAGAAGCTAATCTCAAGCTTGAATTTACTCATTCAAATAAAATGATTACATTTGAACAAGTTTTTCAACAATTAAATCTAAACTTCAAGTATCGAGTGACTCTTTTACACCACTAAAGCCCTAAATTCTGTGAAATTTAGTTAATGTTTTTAACTATTAGCTGGAACAAAAAAACTCTTAGCATGAACTTTGAAAATTGAATTTGGCTCCTGAACGATCCCCTCTTGTCCTGGTTGTCAACTTGCTTTGAGTCAAGGTCGATATGATGATACAAGAATACAAATCTGATCTTCATTGGCCCTTTCCTTTGTCCTTAGAAACTATGCTCATCAAAATCAAAAGCAATCATTGACGAAGGATTGCATTTTAACGATCGACAGATTTGAAAGCTACATGCTGGATATACTCATTCATAACTTTTATGTTGTGTCCGAAAATTAAGGAACCAGAATTCTAATTCTATGCGTGTAGATTTTAATTCCAAAACTTTTATATAGGAGTAGATTCGAGGAAGTAAAAAGAAATAAGGTAGAAAGCGACAATGTTTAAATTAAAAGATTGAGAGTAAAAAATAAAATAAAAATACATATTTTTTAGTTATTTGATTCATATGGTAAATTAAAAATAATTTTTAATCGATAAATTTGTAAATTTATTATTTTATCCTTTATGTTAAAAGTAAATTAGAATAAAATTTAATAATTTATTTAAAATTACTATTCGCATTTTAGTTAAAATATCATTCTTTTGATAGATTCCAGCTATCTGATTAAGAATTAATTATAAATTAGTTAACATTGTCCAAACATTTAAAAATGTAGAAAATATATTTTGTAAAATATAAATTCAAAACAAATTCATCATCTCTTTTCTTTACAAATCAATAAAAACAAACGCAAACAAAGACCAAAGATGTGTCCCTTTTCATCTACGTCAACGGTATTCATCCTAAAAGAGTAAAATGTAGCATTTCTTGGATCAGCTGATTCTAGTTATATATATGGGCTTTGGCCCAAAGATTCTATGGGCTTCCAGTCTTGAGTTACTTTGTGGGTTGATGCCGATGGACCTTGTGTACCTTAACATTTCCATTTTGCTGCCCTGCCTGCTTCAGATTTGAGACAGGCATCGCCTGGGAACATAGTTTGATTTTTAACAATGTTTGGGCGAAGAAGGTTTCTTTCCTTCCCTATGGTAATCGGTGCAGTCATGTAAGCTTTTCTTTTCTCTCCTCTTATACCTATTAAATTTGGCTCTACAAATACATGCCCCAATATAGTTGCCATATTATCTGTTTAATTTATTGATCTTGTTCACTATGGGCCTTGGTGACTTTATCTATAATCAAAATCAAATTTAGGGTTATTAAAACTTATAAGAACATATTTGTAGGGATATTAGCACCGACAACCCAATCAAACTAAAATCTGTTTGAAGATTTTTGAATTAGTTTGGTCTAGTTTATGTAGCAAGATTTTGTATGCGTATGCAGTATCGGTGTTGTTTCTGGGAAGGCAATATTTGGACCCCCACTTGATGAGTATTGGAAAAAGAAGCGTCAGGAAGAGACATCTGCAACTGCTACTAAGGAGAATGACTCAACCCCAACTTAGTTCACCATCAAGTAATAACATTATATTTTTCTCTTTCTCTTTGGACTAAAGATAGGATTGAAAGACCACATTTGAATTTAATCTTGAAAGAGTCACCGCATTAACTTTGCAAGGGATTGTTGTTGTTGAAGCACTCTGAACTTTTTACTCTTTCCAATGTGGGGAGTTAGTTTTGCTTCTCATTCCCTGTCTTCTCTATCAAGCTTAATTTGTAGAAAAAGCACTGTATAATTTATTTTCAGCTACCATTTAGTTACAAACATTTACATTATTGCGCATTCCATCAATGTAAAATCGTTATACTCAAATAAAACAATTTGTTTCTTGACCTGCATCTACAAATTTTGTAACTGAGTTAGTAACCGGATTCCTCTGTTACTATACCGATTCCTTTTATTCAATAAAACTCATACATGGAATTCCATTTTCGCCGTTGTTATTCTTTATTAACAGTCATATCTGTGGTGCCTATTACATTACAACATAAAACGAAGTCTAGTTATTAGTATTCTATCTTGCAGTGAGTTATGTCATGAAGCATAGTTGTTATGTAAACTAAAATATAACTAGACCCAGTCAATGAATATACCAGAACATTGTGTTTATAACAAGGCTTCCCAATAATCCAGTTCAAGAGTGTGTTTCGCTGATTACACTCTCAAACAATGATACTGCTGGACAATGAATGCTAGTTATTCTACGAATTCGTTGTGGAAAATAGGTTTACTGATCTAATGAATTGTCATATGGAAACTGAATCACTTTTGATTGAAGATTAGAAAACAACATTGCCTTATCCGACTAGGTGAGGGCTTGTATTAAGTCTTTGACAGTTGCGATTAAAAGTGAGTCTTGTACAATTGATCCTCTCTTTATACTCAAGTTTCTCTCCAAAAAAGTAAACTAGTGGCTTAGTGACATATCTAACTAACACAACTAGCAGTAAAGGGAAGTTGTCTGCTTCTTTAATACCTAATAACAAAAGATTGAATATATATATATATATATATATGTGTGTGTGTGTGTGTGTGTGTTTATATGGTTGAGTTCTTATAGTGTACAATAGTAAACGGAAACAGATATCACTATAAGAGATCTAGAGTTCAATGTAAAAATGGATGCATTTATATGGGTGTGTAATACGAGATATTGGTCAGGAAGGAGAAGAAGGGTGAGGAATTGAGAAAGCAAAATAGTGACAAAGCAAGGAGGTTACAGGAAAGTAACACATAACTACTGTTACGCCCTTTTCACCTTCTTGTGACTGCTTAAGTATATACAATAACTGCTAAGCATATTGTAATTAATGTACATAGCTCTCGTTATATAGTTAATGAGAATTGGATAGATTTCTATATTCAGGGCCCATTGCTTTAAGTCAGGGGAGTTATGTGTTTTTATATTCAGCACCTTGTATATGGTAACATGACTTTAATAGAAAAAGCTACTTCAATTAACAACCCATGACCAAGAATTACCAGTAAATAATTGGCAATGCATAAAAGTTATTTTAAGTATTGTTACTTTACTAGTATAAGCATTGACGTAACTGTTGTCTTAGACCACCAGAGCCTCAAAACTCTTGACTGTTAAGAAGAGCTTATTTGATTAACAATGTAATGACTCACTTGTGATCAAGCGTTGCTAATAAGTCATTGGCTATATGATAGGTAAATAAATTATTTAGAACTGTCCTTTAAGCTTGAACCTAAAGTGTCAAGTACCTATGACCAACAAACCCTTAGAATACTTTACACTCCTTCTTACTACACCTCCATAGTTTCTCTCTGCACTCCCCTGTAGGTTATGTAAAATTACATAAGTAGCCCCTAACTAAATAAATTATATTGCGGATTATCTATTTTCAGAAAAATTTTAGATTTGGATGTTTTAGAATATTATTTTTCGCTGAGTTGCAGCGTTTCGGAAAGATTTTTTTAAAATAAAATTATAAAACTTTCATTCTAAAATATCAAAATATATACTGTAAAATAACATTCTGAATACCATTCCAGAATTTTTTTCAAAACATCCTTTTTAAAACATTAGAAGAATAAAATAGCTATTTTATAAAACTATGGTATCGCGGAGCAAACTATGAGGATGCAGGAAGTAGGAGCCACACTTTCTTGTTCATGTGAGATATCTTCATTGAATGGGTTCATGCACACTTTTCTCAACTAGGTTTATCCATTCATTTTATTTATTTGGATACGATTTAAAAATGCTGATTTATGTGCTTTCTCCTAAAAGTTTTATAATCAATGAGAAACATTTCTTAAAGACAACGAACTTACAATACATGTCTGCCAATAGTAGGAGGTTGTTTGATTGTTTTATTTCCCAATTAAATGGTAAACTTGTTTTATATGTATTTTGTTATCATTTTAAATTGAATGATTCATTAGTCCAATTGACATAAATTTATAAAATGGATCCATTATTTTTTACTGAAAATTCGGAATAGATGAGATGACTCTCTCTGGATCCCTTTTATTAAGAGAATCTATATTTGTAACTAGATGATAGTAAAAAAATATTTTATAGTGTTAGTGTATAAATTAATCACTCTTAAAACACTTTTATTAGCACATATTTATTAACAACTACTACTTCTGTTATTATTTATACGAAAAAAAATCACACTTTTATTTCTAATGTAAATAAATTTTAATCACTCTTTACTTCATTTAATGACAATTTGTTTAAAATACCCTAACTTTAAGTAGTGTGTAACCTTTAATTTTTTTTATGAGAAGTGCATTTTAAGAAGAATATTAAAAAAAAATTAAACAATTAACTTATTTTCTTAATTTATGTGAATTTTTTTATTTTTTTAAATGAATACGACGGGTGCAATATAAAATGTTAATATTTTTAAGCATGAGAGACCAAGCCGTTAAATAATTATTAATGAAAGTTAAGTTTAATTAAAGGTTATTCTTCAAAATAAATTATTAAAAGTATATTTAAGTACTTTTATCATCTAAAAGTAAAAATTTATCGTGTACTACATCCAATTTCGAATATAAGATTTTTTTTTTGAATTTTGCTAATTTCAAATATAAGCATGTCTCAAATAATTGTATCTTATTTGAGGAGACACGCTTATCTTATTTCACGAGAGACTATCTCTTAAATGTTATTAATTTAATTAGAGTTATATTTTCAATATCTCGTTTATTCTTGATATGTCAAGTTCTAAGAAAAGATAACATAGAGCAATATTTATTTTTAAATTAAATTAGTGAAATTAAATGTCATAACTATTTTTCTTAATTGGTAAGAATAAGTTTTTTTTTACCTTATATTTGAAACAAGAGGAAGTATTATACGAGAATTTAATGGTTATGTACGGACAGTGTGAAACAATTTCAGACTATCAACCAATAAAAAGGTAATTTTGGAATGACTTTTGAAATAATTATTATACAAATTAACAAATATATATATTTATAATTTAATAATAATGTAAGATTATTTTACGTCAAAATGCATAACCTATTTGGTCTTATCAAAGGTTAAAATGGGAAAAAATACTAATAGCGTGAAACAATTTTACACTATCATTCAATTACAAATAATTCTATATAATAAGTTTATCATCTTTTATAATAACTAGATTAAAAAAATGATAATATTGAAACTTTTAATCGATTAATAACATAGAAGATTTTGTTTTAATCGTTCATAGTACGCAATTAAACTAGTTAAAATATATTGTTTTTGAATAAAAAATAGACAATTAACTAATACTGTAATTGAATCACCACATAGGTTGATTGAGTTCTATAATAATTATGTTTACTATTTTTTATTGGTTAATGTGTAAAACTTTAGTCACACGAATTTATGCACGCATTTGGTTTTCTTTCCAGTGTGTGTGGCTGAGTCACAGACTAGAACAAGAGCCAAAGCAAAGAAGAAGAAGCCTCCACTGTCAACATTCATAAGCTTAGAGAAAGCTAGCGAGACTGTATATGACGATGGTACACACGCGCCGCCACATTTTGGCGTAACCGATTATCTCAACCATATCTTTACATAAATTCGTGAGTGAGGGACAAACCTAGCAACCGCAAACACCTCTGCACTTACAATTTACCAAGACTGCCACGTTTTGAACATGTTTGACGTGTACCTCTGCAAATTTTGCTGAGGTGTGCGTATCCGAGAGAGATAGATCTCAAAATCAGTAAAATCCAGAAAAATCAGTGAGGAATAATTGTAGGTGCATTTTGGGTATGATGATTTATGTTATTTTTATAAATAGTGACGATGAGGATGATGTGAGCATAATAAAAACATCATAGTGCCAAAGTTGTGCATTAGTTTTCTTTGGGGTTTTCCATCATTGGCACATACGAAGACGCTGATGTTTTATGTGCGCACCAATAACTCGTACATGCTCAATTCTTCGCATTTGTTTCGGCTCCATTCCACTACTAAATAGTAAATACATGTGTGCACACCTCTATTTCTGAATGCACACCTAAGAAGCTCTCTAACATAGAATATAAAGGTTTAGCATTCGCACCATCTTCCTACTATCCCCTCCTTCTAATGGACCCTGCAGATTTATCACCAGGTAAAGTTTTATACAAGAATTTAGTGTATATTATTCATAAGCAATAGGTTTAATTTCTTGCGCTCTTTACTGCCATACGAATCACCTTACAATTTCTCTGTCTTAAAGTAATCGTTTTTCGAAGTCAAAGGGAAATTCTAAGACGGCAAGGTTCCAATCTTAATGATATTATATATCATTTTCTTGTGTTTTGGGTTTCTGTGTGATCACTTAGAAAACAAGAAAAACAGCGCTCCATTATCGCCACGTTGTCTCATGCTGTTTTTATGTTTACGCGCTTTCTTCGCCATGCGTACGTTTTAGAGTTTGAACGTTCCTAACTACAGCCTGGGAATTTCTATAGATACATGCACAACTCCACGATAAATCGTCAAACAATATTCAGCAAAACTCTAACTGAAAAGGCCTGTTCATTGTGTAAGATGGAGACAATTTACCAGGCTCATATTGACAGGGAGATTGAATCGCTCATGGAAAGAATCCATCCACCAAGGTACTAATTAAACTTTTCCTTGTATGAACGTCCCATCATCTTCTTGTTCCTGCACTGAATCAAGTTGTACACTTGCTTATTTTTAATCCATCTGGATCATAATATAGATTATAAGTAAGATTATCGAATTCAATATTACTGTTTAGGTAAACGTGTAGGCAAACACTTCAAAGAAAAATAATTATCTTATTTATAAGATTCTCTTGTATTTTACATGTTTCTTGTTCTATATGAGCAGGGTCTGTATAGACAATGATTCGTGCAGAGACTGCACAATAGTGAAGGTTAGATTTAATTGTCCATGTTAAATCACATCATAGGAGTCGTGTGAGTTAGTCCTTATTCATTTTAGTTAAATTTGAATGTGCTGAGCCCAGCCGTTTTCGGCCACAGAATTTAAACCAGCCCTAGTATATGTGAATCACTGAGCATAAGTCAGTTCACGTTAAAAAGATACTGTAGATTTTTATTTTTATTTTTTTATCAGCAAAAAGATACTGTAGATACATATCCAACATGGTGATCTTACATTCAATATATAGGAATGCATTATAGCAAGAGCTTAACCATATATTCAAGTTGCCATTCTCTTAAACCAAATACAAACTGTAAATTTTACATGTTATAAAATTTTACAGATAATTGAAGCAATCATTATTTTTGCTACAAAACAGTAAACAATGAAGAGATCGAAAACAATTACCAAACAAAAAGGCTTTGGCTTTATCTATATTTATTACATTCCAAATACATTAATTTTCACTAATAAGGTTTAGGATGTTCTGAAACAGATTGACAGCGCAAACAGGCATGGGATATTATTGGAGATGGTGCAGGTGTTGACAGAGCTTGATCTCGTCATTTCCAAATCATACATTTCTTCTGATGGTGGATGGTTAATGGATGGTCAGTATATCTCCCTTAACACACACTCTGCACTTTTTGTTATTTGCATGCCACAAATCCTATACCACCTTTAATCTTTACGTAATTTCAAGAGAGGCTATTAGAATATACCCTTCTGTAATTCATTTGAAAGAAAGAAATTCTTTATTTTTAATCATCACCGGTTAGAGTTATATTTCAATACATTTGTAGAAACGGTTTCATAATATTTTTTAAAATAAAATAGAAAAAGAAGTTTTTTCCCATAAATTAATTTAATTTCTGTAAAAACTAATTTGTAAAAATTACTTTTATATTAACTTCTCTACAATCTATTTTACTTTACAGAAAATTATAATATATATAAATCAAACAAAATAGAAAATAAATTTCTTTTCCACTCATTTTATATCTGTTGATATTTTCTTATTGAAATATTACATGTTTTTCTTAATATATTATCTTTGAAAAAACAAGACACCCACAAAGGTAAACTACGATTTTAAAATGTCATACATAAATATATGAAAATTATATATATTTCTAAATTTATATTAAAAAAATTTGTTTTTACCAACCATGTTATTAACTAATAAAATAATAAAATTAGTCGTTAACTAAATTAAAGACTAATGTAGAACCTAATTTAGTAAATGAGTAAAACTTTAGTAGCTGATGTTAGAAACAAATTTAGATTCTAATTTAAAAACCAATTTAGTCACCATTATATAAAAACTAATTTCATAATTTTTGAAGACAATAACTACCAAAAAAATATAATTTCTATTATAATAAAAACCATTTTAGATACTAATAATTTTTAGTTTATAAAATAGTTTTTAATTTAATCACTATAATGACTAATTATTTTTTATCTCTAAATTAGTTTATATTCAATGATTTTCTTGTAGTATTATTGGCTACACCTTATATCATAAATGACTTACATTAATATCATAGTCATTTTACTCTACTTCTAAAAGACACATGC
The DNA here is from genome assembly GCA_030347555.1 of Lablab purpureus. Classification (NCBI taxonomy): domain Eukaryota; kingdom Viridiplantae; phylum Streptophyta; class Magnoliopsida; order Fabales; family Fabaceae; genus Lablab; species Lablab purpureus. Next base: position 16,719,643 of record CM059256.1, read on the forward strand.
ATTTAATTAGATTCAAGGATTTGAACTTATCACACTACCTTCACTAAGTTATCCCACACAACAAAGTTATATAATAGAAACACATCCCCTCATATGAGAGGATGAATCCCCATGACCTACCAGAAATAATTATTATTCACACCACACATTAGGTTATAATCCTTCAACTCTCATTATTTGATATTTTTTTCTACGTAAGTCTAATATCAGTAAAGTCAAAATATATCCTTTAGTATCGAAAATTCAATACACAATCTAAACATCTCAATTTTGCCGATAAAAAACCTAAATATCTGAACTTAATATTCTTTCCCTGGAAATAAGTATGTCTACAATACACTACATGTGATATTGTTGGAGATCCTACATCAATTAGAGATATGACCAAATTATAGTATAAAAGTGGATGCAAACCTCACTTTACTAAGGTAATTGATTGGGGTTGAGTTAAATTTAAATTTCACTACCTTAATATTCTCATGCTTGATGTTCTCGATTTGAAGGCATGTGTTCATTATTCATCATCACATTATAATAATATTCAAATATAATATGTTGATAAAATTGAACAATTTAGTAAAAGATAAACAACTTTAGTATTTAGAAACATCCCACTATTATGCTTACTTAGGAAATCAAGCACATGTCTAAATTTGTTCAACCATAAATTTGCTTAATCAAAGGTCTACTCACCCAATGGCCTTTTAGTCCTAAAGCAAGCAAAATGGTTGTCCAAGGAGTAAACCTCTTGACTTTTCAAATAAATTTTTCTTCGAAGAAACAAGTAGTTGTCCAATGACTATTATAAGTCTCTCAAGTTTTCAAATAAATGAATTTTGTTCAATGAGCAAAATAAATTTTGTTCAATAAGTAAAATAAATTTTGTTCAATGAGCAAAATGATTTCATTCAAGTTTTCAAACCAAGTTACAACACAATTTAGATTATCTAACTTAAGATGCTATCAAAATTTTAACTAGTTTTCCTTATCTTTATAACTTGCTTAATCAACCTTAAGATCTCAACTTCTTTACTCTCACAAGAAAGCTAAACACATAGATAAAATACTCTGATTAGTAATCTAAACATACTATTACACTCTTGGACTAACAAAGATTCATTTTTCCCAGAAATTTCACATGTAAAGCCTTCGCCCTTGGCATGTAATCATTTACACAAAACCAACTCAAGAAAAAAAGGCAAAGAGAAACATACTCAAAAACAACTTTTGATTGGACATAAGTATTATACTCTCCACCAAGATCTATATGGTGAACTTGAATCTATGAAAGGAACAACTATTTCAGAAACCTAAAAAAAGGGTAAAAGAAAATTGTTTTAAAGAGATGATGATTTTAGTAAAATGAAATTTTAATAATTAACTTTTCTATTTATAAAATTTTAATTTAAATAATAAAATATTCTTATTTTATCTTATTTAAATCAATTTTACTCTTAAATAAATTAACTCCGTCTTTATATTGGAGTTTGATTTGAATATATATAATTTTATTTTAAAATAAAAGTTAAATGGAAGAAAAGTTTTAACTAGGGGTGAAATAAAAAATCACTACAAAACATATTATTGTAAGATTATAGGAATCAAAAGAATGCATTCAAGAAAGTGACAAAAGTTATCATTTAGATCGTTTTTGAGAAATAAAAATACCATGAGAGTTATTTAAAAAAGAGTTAAATATGTTTTTAGTCCCTGTACTATTGGTCAAAATTGGTTTTTGTCTCTAGTAAATACTTTGGACCTTTCACATCCTTAATCTTGTGAAAGCATTGAAAAACACCCTCAATGATAAACGGCGTTAGTAACTAGCCCACGTGGCTAACGGAGCTTCACAGTGGAATTCATCCTTACATACATGTGACTTTTCATTTAACACATGCACCTTGAATTTAAATGTGCTCCAACCTTCATTCTTCTTCAAGAAAGCTTCGTTCTTCGTTCCTTCTTCTTTCTTTGTGTTTTTTTTGTTAGTGTCTCCTTCTCCAAGCTTCATTTTTCTTCTTTATATTTCTCCCTACGTGATCGTCCTTACCATTGAAGGTTGTACAATTGGATTGGTGGTGTTGAGGTTGAGTATTTCGTGGTTCCCGATACCAGTTTAGATGAATCCCTTAGTGAAGAAGAAGGCGAGCGCGATAAGCCAAGGGATCGAGTCACTAAAGATGGAGAACATGGCGACGAATGTTAGGGTTTTGGTGAGAACAGAAACGCCCAAACATAGTATCGTTATTGCACTAAGGGGTAATGGTTGGGTTATAATGCTGACGATTATGCCTAAGAAGATCGCGAGTAGTTGCCATGGGTTACGGTTCACACTCGCGGGAACTGGTGTGAACCAGAGGATCACTCCCGGTTTGTTGCGGCTCTTTTCCATGGCTGAACCGATGTTAGTGCTAGTGTCGGAGCGATAGTGATAGAGGTTGCGGTAGCTCTAACAATGAGAGAGGAGTGCATGTGATTGAAAACAAAGTTTGTGTTTTTTAGTGAGAAATTTGGGAAGGAGGAAATCGAAGTGGTGAGGCTTATTTTGAGTGAGGAAGGCGAAAGGGAAGTGAGATGATTGGGTTGAGGGTGGCGGTGGTGTTGCGGTGGAGGCATAGAGAGGGGAGTGTGGCAGTGGTGAGTACTACAGAGGCCATGACGGTGGGAGTGGGATCCAGTGAGCTGGCAGTGTTGGAGCACATCTCGAAAGAAAGAAAATTTCAAGTTATATTAAATTCAAGGTGCAAGGTGCACGTGTGAAATAAGAAGTTAGGTGTATGTAAGAATGGATTCCACTGTGGAACTCCGTCAGTCACGTGGCTCAGTTGCTAACATGTTTATCATTGAGGATGTTTACCAGTGTTTTCAAAAGCTTAAGGACGTGAAAGGTTCAAAGTATTCACTAGAGACGAAAACTAATTTTGACTAATAATATAAGGACTTAAAACATATTTAACCCTTTAAAAAATTACAAATACAAATAAAAATAAAGAAAATGAGGTGGTTGAATCAATAAAAAATGGAAATGAATACAAAGAGAGACAGAATGACAAAACTTTCATAAGACATCTCTTCAGTCAACATATCCATTTAATATGAAATTTCAAAATTTTGAAGAAATTTATATATATTGAATTTTAATTACTATCATTTTAAATAATTTCATTTTTTAAATACTTTATTTAGATACAACAATTCAATTTCATTATATTTTTTTATATTATTTTAATTATCACTAAATACAAAATTTTATTTTTATATTAAATATATTTGATAATTTAAATGTATTAGTGGATGATAGGGGTGACAAAACGGGTCAGCCCGGCCCGTTTAGGCCCGCCCTGCCATGAGCCCGCCAAAAATGGGGCGGGCGGGCCGATCCGCCACGATGATACTGGGCCAAAATTTCTAACCCGCCAGTCATAAGGCGAGGCTGACAGAGTTGGCGGTCGGCGCCTATATTTTTGTTTTTCATTTTTTTGAAAAATCTATTTTTTGGGTTTTTTATTTTATTTTTTGATCTTTGATTTTAAATTGGACTTTTTTTTTTCTTTGCAACTATTTTGTTTGTGTCCAATTTAAATGAATTTTTGTAATTACAACAATATATTAAAGATGTATATGGTGACATGACATTTAAAAAGTGCAAGCTAAAAGACATAATGTTTATTACAAAAGAAATTACAATCAGTGAGGTGTTGAAGGAACCCTAGGTATAGCTATTTTCCCAAATTTAAAGAGAATGAGTGAGAGTGAATGAGGTGTTGTATTTTTTTTGCGGGCCAGCGGGCTGGCCCGCCCCGCCCCACCCCTGGCCCGACGGGTTGGCGGGCTAGACGGGCCGGGTTGATACGGGTTGGCGGGTTGAAAATGCTAGCCCGCCCGCCTATATCTTTGGCGAGTTGGCGGGCCGACTCGCCGAGCCTAACTCACTTTGCCACCCCTAGTTGATGATGTTATGTAATCGATGTTAATGAAGGTTATTTTCTTTTAAGTTTTCAAGATTTTTTTAGTTTTATATCAAGGAGAGTTTTCCTTGATTGATGCGGTCAATAATTTTTCCAACCAAACCTACTACAATTATTTTGAATAACATTGGTTATTTTTTTAGGTCATTGGTTAGTGTTTGATTTACTTAACAAAAAAAAACTCTCTCATCTAATATTAGTCTAAACAATGTTAATATAAGTGAAAAGTTTCCATTTGAAATTAAAAAATGTTATTAACTAACTTTTGGAAAAAAAATATACTATTCGTAACCTCAACAAAAAGAATATTTACAAACATCAATGGAAAATAATCACAAGGTAACTTAAAAAAATTAGTTGCTAAAAATTATTTTACTGATATTATCGTGGAAACCTTAACTAACATCAACCAAGAAATAACCTTGGTTAACATTTGTAGAAAAATAATCTTATTAATTTCAATTAAAAAATAACTCTTATAAATTAGAACTAAAAATTCTTGACTAGCATAAATTTAAAAGTAGTCTCATTATAATTAGAAACCTTGGTTAACATTAGTTAACAAATTGTCATGTGTTACTTGAAAAAATATTAATTATCGTAAGTTGAACTTTAATCGTTATTAGATCGAAAACAACATTGTCTGACATCAATTGAAAATAATTGATGTGAATAACAAAAGATCCTGTTTGACATCAATCCGATGATATTATTAATGTTGACAAAAGAAAACATTGACTGGTTAATAAATATCACTATTAATAAATTTCTTTTAATAATATTTATCTAAAAATAATTGGTTAACTTAATTCTCAAAGAAACATTTATTCACATTAACTTAAAAAATTTAACTAATAATACTCTAACCTTAATTAAGATGACAATATTTTAATCTCAACAGAACTAATGATATTACAATCGAAGTCAAACTAATAACATCCACTAAATTAGAGAGAAAGTAGGAACAAAAATATAAATGAGAGATAAAAGTACTAATAATTTCAAAAAAATTATTTTTTATATAAAATATAAAATTATTTATTTTTAAGTAATTAAATTACTATCATAAATTAATAGTTTCAATTTCTTTATTCAAATAATTTATTTTAACATAAAATAATTTAAATTTTCTAAAAAATTAATCATCCTTTTCAAAAATACCTCATTTATAACATGCTCAGAGTGAAATGGGGAGAGTGTGTTCATATAAAACAAAGTGATACATTATCTTTCTCGACATTTTTTTAAATGCTAATAAATTGGTTTAGCATGAAAAATCTCTTGTTTGCTTAATTTTTTTTTTCAGTTTTTACTGAAGTGTTGGGACACATTAACCTCCTCTTATATCTTATTTGAAAAAAAATATTATTTAAAAAATTTTATATTTATATAATTGTCACCAATCCATACACTTTCTATGATGTCTTTCACGTTTCTCATATATAAACTTAATGTCTCTCCTAGAAACTAGTTTTTTGTTTTATTTATGACTGCCACCAGCACAACTTGTGGAGCCCTTTTTTTAAAGGGTTCAACTATAGATGTTCAAATTTTTTTTCTTCATTATTCTCGATGATAGTAAATAATGTTAGGAAAAAAAAAACATGATATTATAAAAAGGAATTAAGTGTCATTAACAAAAGTTAAACAAGTTTTTTATTGCTTGAAACTCTGAACGAGAAAGATTACTCTCCTTTTTATAGTCTCCAGTGATATGTGTGAGTGGATGTATCTTCTCAAGATATGTTACCCAAAAAGATATATAAAAGTATATCCCATAATAATAACAAAATTCATTTAAAGATGAACCTAAATTCATTTTACAATATGAAAGACGAACGAAGAACCTGTATTAGTTTATTCGTGAACCATAAGTTATAAGATTAAATTGATGGATTTTTAATGAAATTGTCCATAATGTAAGCATGAATGAAATGGCCTTTTCTTGATGGGTCACTGTTGACTGAACGTTGCAGCGTTCCACGTGACGGATCAGGCTGGACACAAGCTTACCAACAAAGACCTCGTCCATTACATTCAGCAGGTCACCACGTCTCTCTGTCTTTCCCAAACTCAATTTTATGTTTATGCTTAAAATATTATCATTATAATTTTTTAATTTGGACATAGACTGGTAATGTTTTAATAATTATATATCAAAACCAAATCATGATTTTAATTTATAATACTTCCATGCTCTAAATCGTATGATTAATCTAAAAGGAAGTGATTTTGTAGGCACTTTGTGAGGCTAGAAGCAGCGGAGGAATTTCAAGCGACATAGAGCTGCAGAGTTTCAATGAACTAGCACCATCAAAAGTGTCAGTGTCCGCGTTGAACTTGGCCGTAGAGTTGACAACGAGGGACCAGCCGGGCCTGTTTTCAGACATATCAGCTGCTCTACTGGGCCTGGGCTTCAACGTCAGTTCCGCAACGGCCTGGACCCACAACGACAGGGCCGCCTGCATCATCCACCTGGAAAACGCAACCGAACTTGGGCCCATCCATGACGCGGAACATTTGGCCCACGTGCAGGACGAGCTCCAGAAGGTGGTGAAGGCCCGAGATGGGGAAGAGGAGTGGAAGAGAGTGAGGCTGAGGCTGAGGAGCTTCGCCGCCGGGTGCAACAACACGGAGCGGCGACTCCACCAGATGATGTACGCTGACGGAGATTATGAGAGGTGCGGCGCGTGCCAGGGCGAGAAGAAGAAGAATGGACGTGAGGGGATGGAGGTGTCGGTGGGTAGGTACAAAGAGAAAGGGTACTGGGTGGTGAACGTGAGGAGCAGGGACCGCCCTAAGCTTCTGTTTGACACTGTCTGCGTCCTCACGGACATGCAGTACGAGGTGTTTCACGCGGCTGTTAGCTCCAACACTTCCATGGCCGACCAGGTATTTCATTTTTTATTGGACACAACATGCAGACAAAGTTACACACCCATTGCTATTTGTTAATGGACATGTGACACAGGAGTACTTCGTAAGACCAAAAGGTAATTTGAATTTGGACAACGAAATTGAGGGAGAAAAGCTCAGCCTGTGCTTAATCGCTGCCATAGAGCGCAGAGTCTCTCACGTATGTCCTGTGAGTCCCATTCCAAAGGTTTCGTTTATTTATTTATCTGTCTTGCATGACACTGTTTGGTGATGGTGATCACTATATATTTTCCTTTTCCTTAACAAAACATAACGGTGATAGGAGTAGTAAAACAGGATGTTGTGTTGAGCAGGGATTGAAGGTGGACATTCGCGCAGAAAACAGAAGTGGACTACTCTCAAAGGTGACACGTGTGATTCGTGAGAATGGACTATCAATAACAAAGGTTGATATAGGAGTAGAAGGTGAGACAGCAATAGGATCATTCTGTCTTACAAGTTGTTCAGGTGAAGATGTGAACCCCAATATAGCAGAGTTGGTGAGAGGAGAAACTGGTGGGTCCGTTATTGCAAATTACATTTCACCCCACACTCTCCCTAAACCTATATCATCATCCAGTAAAAGTGCCACGCATGAAATCAATAGCAGTTCACAGGTTAGACCAAAACTTTCTCTCGGAAGCTTGCTATGGTCTCAGCTCCTGTGCCTCTCCAATAATTTCCGCCCCATTAGATCTTGAGATGCTTTAATCCACAGTTCCTCAACAAATAACCACTGTACATATGTATTATTCTCTTGATATGAGATGATATTTTCAGATCAATTGTAAATATACTAGTTACTGGACCTGTGCGATACACGGGTTATCTTTTCTTTCATTGTCTTATATAAGAATGAATCCGTGTTGAGTATGAACAGGGATAATTCATAGGAAACGTTCACTCTAATTTTCTATGAGCAATATTATATAATACTATTTGTTTCTCTCATCCAACTTCAAAATTGATGCATTCATTATCAGTCCATCAGAATTTTTAGCTGTTCTCAATCAACAGGAAATAAACAATTCCTTCTATGCACATTCTAAACAATGCATACAATATAGCCCACAACATTTAAAATAAAAAACTTATATAATTCAACTTTTTGAAAAAGGGAAAAAAAATGAACTTATGACCAATCCACACCTTACAATTTTTTTTTCAAAGTTTTAAAAAAAAATTGCTTTCTTTTGGGTGTTGGATAATGGCACCATGCGTGTATATCATGACCCTTAAACGAAGTATATCTTCTAAGTATATATAATTCAACTTAATTATATCTAAAACTTAAAAATATTATTGGTAAACTTTAAATCAATGACACAAAATTTAGGTTTTGAGAAAATATGAAATTAGAAATTGAGAGAAAATATGAAATTAGAAATTGAGTAAATATTATCTTCCATCTAGAATTTTTATGGTGTGGTTTGATTTTTGTTTAAAAATACTCTCGAATCAAATATAAAAAATATATGTGATTTGGTTTCCTTTCACTTTGAAAGAAAAAAATTCAAACCAAAACAAATTAAACTAATTTGTATAGTTTGGTTTCAATCAGTTTAGACGTTTTTTAATTTTTAATTTTTTTATTAAATATTTTTTCATTATTTTTATTTTTTAAATTAAAATATAATAATATAAATATGTTACTTAAAATTTAATAAATATATTAAATAATAAGTATTACAAAGATATGAATAAATGCATTCATAATTGAACAAGGAAAAGAAACCAAATGTATCTTACTATAGATTTTTTCTTAAATATTTCATTTGTACAACATTCATCTACATATGTAAACAAATCAAAACCTATAAATTGCTCTCGTTTTGTTTAATAACTAACTTACATTTGTTTTATCTAGTTAATCCATTTTTTATGTATATGACTTGTTGCAATAAACTTTGTCTAATTTTTATTCACTCTTTGTCAAATTATTTTCCTTTTATATGAAATATAAATATTCTTACTCTTTAAGATTTTCTAGTATGAGTAAAGTTTATTAACCACAAAAAAATTGAAAATATTATTGACACTAAAAAAAATCATGAAACTCAAAAATTAAATTTGCGAAAGAAACAAAACAATTCTTTAAAAAGATTTAAGTTAAAATGTAAGATTTACTACTATTATTACATTAATAATAAAATATATATATATATATATTAAATATATTTTAAAAATTCAAATTGTAAATCAAATTAAACCAAACAGCAGGATTATTGGAAGAAAATTCAAACAAATCCAAGAACTTTTTATTTTTTTTACTATTTGATTTGATTTAAATCGATTTTTAGTTTTTCCCTTCAAT